>JXCR01132692.1:32660-58051 GCA_002079205.1 Phalaenopsis hybrid cultivar
ATATTACTAATATAGTATATTAATATACTATTATTATTATTTTACTATATATTATAATTTATAAAATTTAATTTTTTGAATATCATTTATTTTTTATATATAATTATTTTAAATTATTTTATATTTCGAACAATGATGATTCGAACACGAACGAACGCATCACTGTTCGTGTTTGGTTCATTTAACTAACCGAACGAAAAAAAAATTGTTCATGTTCGTCTTGTCTACTTATCGAACAAATCGAACACAAATTCATTGACGAACCGAACACGAACTGTTCGCGAATAACGAGCTTTTTTGACAGCCCTAGTTATGTGATGCTTAGCTCTTGGCCTCATATGAGAAAACTCAGAGGCCTCTACGGGATAGCCAGTTATGTTGAATTCTTTCTTGAGTTTAATTATAACAAGAAGCAAATTGATGCCCTCACTTAAATTGATAAACTTTAACCTTCGATTAGACGACCTTTGCTCGGTCGACCTTCAACCTTGGCTTATGGGGATTATGTTGGTGAATGCTTAGCCTTCTAGTGTTGAACCTTAGTCTTTCGTTGAGAGAACTTTATTCTTCCGCCAGTGGACCCTTAATCTACTGTTTGTGCGCAAGAATACTCTTGATTAAATAGATCCTGCTTACACTTGTATACCAACTAGTAGACGGTGTCACAAATGATGATTATCTCACATGAGTGTTCTGATGCATTCAAAGCTAGTGCCGATCCATATGAGCAGAGAGTAAGTCTCTCACGATCCCATACAGATGACAATTTATTGGTGACTAGGGCTTATGACTAAACGAGCCATCCTATAGAGTTCACACTATTCTTTTAAGGCCAAACCAGACCATGAGGGTGGAGGGTAAATCATCGTATCCAAAATACGCGGTGGTCTTTTCATAATCGGGGCCTACAAAGACAACATCAATGCAACATTAAAGGGAGCGGCAGGGCCCAAAGGGGTGAACAAAGGAATGGTACAATAGTCATAATCGGGTGGAGATAGTTAGTTTAGGATATCACGAATCCGTTATCTCAAACTATTGGGACCCCAAGTTTACCTAGTTGTGAAGGTAATCGACCCAACAAGACCGGAGACCCCCTTGATAGAAATCTGTGAATTTTATCATTTAAAAGAACCTCAGACAAAAGAAGGAAAATATAATCCTATGAACCTACATAGGTAAAAAGAGTAAAGGTGGGACCTGCCAAAATAACAAGGATGTTGTTGGAATGGAAATAAACAAGAGGTATGGCTAATAAAGCCATAACTCTCTCATGAAGGAGTTACTCCCCGTCTGGGTCAGGGAAGCCTTTAACTTTCTAAGTGTGCTATATAACCACCTAAGTATAAAACTTATTTTGGGTCAGTTGGGTTGGAGAAGTACTGAGACTTCTTCTTGGGACATGCAAACGATACAATTATCTAATGAGGTCTAACGTACATGCCCTATTAATTATGACTGAGTAAATAACCATGCATGCAAACCATGTTAAATCTGACACGAATAACATGCAGAAAGTAAAGTGCAAAAATTTGAAAAATCATGAATATTTTAAGCCTAAATTTTAATTAGTCTCAAAATTTTATTATTAAACTTTTGTAGAAAGTTTATAAAATCATAGGTCATAAAGTGCTTAAGTGATCCACATGATTCTCATACATAATCACAAGATAAAAAGGGAAAACCCAATTTTAAGCACACAAGCTTGCAAGGAAAATAGTAAACCAAGCCAGATATAAAATAATAAAAGGTTGGATGTCGTTAGGTAGGCAACATATCTTAAAAATAGAAAAAAATGGTCATGCACCACATAAGTACACACATGCTCCTAATTCTATACATCAATGAGATTTAGAAGTAAAGTACGAGACACGAGCAAGCTGCTCGCGGTTCCCATCACGTGGTTCCGCTCGTCTAGCGTCTCCAAACCCATGTCTGTAACTTATTTCAAATACAGACTATACTAATGACTATAAAAAATACATAATAAAAGTAAAAAAAAAGACCCAACCTGCATGAAAACATGGTCAATATATAAAACCACCTACATGTAACACATAGAAGCCATGTTGGAGGAGCTTATTGGCATCTACAGAAAAGATCTAGTCATAGTCATTACTCGCTCCTCCTTGTTACACGTGTTTCTGTGTTTAGGCATAGCTCTGTGTAAGAAAACCAACCTAATATACTACGACACACATCTCAAAATTAGCTGACATGCAAGCACACCAAATGCACAAAAGGTGATTCCTGACTGGAGTAACCAAACTAGCAGAGAGCTATAGTCAAGACATTAAAAATGATTATCTAGCATCCTAGTCCTTATCCTAACACACCATATAACATAGTGTCTTAACACAACATCTAAGTGAGTGCAGAGTTATATCAGAAGGCAGACGTATGTTTTGACGAGGTCGCCATCTCCAGCTCTATCTTAAGGATCTAAGGATTCTAAGAGGTTCAACTAGATGCAAGTTTTTTGTAAAAAGAAAAATTAGGTTTTAAAAAGTTGACCTCACATATTATCTAAATTACAGATGCAAATAGTTTCAAAATATATGATGCATATAAGTAAAAAATATAAATTTTATGCTTTTAAAATAGTTCCTAAGAAATAGAAAGCTTAAGTGACATCTATTAGACCCATTGGAACCTTAACACAACATATGTGTGTTGGTTCATAGTGTGATAACTAGTATTACCCACTAAGACATCTTCACGGACAATACTAGTTGTCACATTATGACTAGCATATGTCACTCAGCCAATGCGCCAGCTTTGTCATTGACGTTTGGGAAATAAACATGCAAATGCAACATGATCCAGTGTAATGTGACAATGTAGGGTGTTATCACGAGATATCAAACATTCCTCACTAGTATATGATGGTGTATACTAATGACAAATGCATCGATGATGTGATAATGTGCATGCAAAACATACAACAAATATGAGATGAGTGTGTCAAGAAGACTGACTCAGGGTGATGTGTTGAGAAAACAATGACTTAAGGATGAGTACTGAGGAGGCATTGACTCGAAGGTGAGTGTGTCGAGGAGCAGTGACTTAGAAGGGTGAATGTGTGAGGAACAGTGACTCGGGGATGAGTGTCATCCTCGTTAGGAGAGGACCGCATAATGGGCAGGTTGGGTGTGCAAGCCATCCCCGAAGGAGACACATGAGTGTTAAAGATGAGTGTTCAAGAACAATGACTCAAACACATGACATGCAAACACACAATATGTTATGCAAATGAACATGTCAAGGCGCAAAAGTGCAAATGCAAACACGAAAGATGTGATGTATGGTGAAATATGAGAATGTCAACGAGCAGGCCCCAAGTGTTGTGCCCAAGTAGGACATAGATCCACCACGAGCATATGAGGGCATATGATCACAGGTGGACCAATGGGTGTAGGAGTGAATATGTTCATGCAAGCAATATAAAACAAAGAGGCAATCATACAACATTCAAGTGAAGTTGATCGATATGATTGGACCCAAGGTAACTGATCTGTTAATCTGATAGAAGTGGCTGATCAAACAGGCGTAAGTGGTCAATCGATGAGGAATGGTCAACCGAGCTACAGTGGTCGATGGAGCTGAACAGGCTAGTGATGGCCGATCTATGGAACTGAAAGAAGTGATCGATCAAACTGATGCAGGCAGTCAATCAATGAGGATCGATCGAGCTAATCGGTTTGTTGGTGACCGATCCGTTGATTCAATAGAAGTGATCGATAAGACCAATGAGGAATGTCATGAAAAAGAGTAAGTCAGACCGATCAGATTGGTCGTGGTTAATTGGTCGAGCCGACGAAGAAAGGTTGATCGAATATGATATTTTGATGTGATTTAAAAACCCATGCAATGCACTTAATGCAAATATGAACACATGCTAAAAAATGGAGATCTAATCGTGTTCAATGACGAATTCGTCGCAATGATCTCACGAGTAAACCTTAGGGGTAAACTACAGAACAAAGCGGGTGTAGCACAAAACGCCAGACAACTACTTTCATTTGCCCAACACAAAGGAATTATGTGGGTAAAACCTTCACAGTGTGGAGGAGAACAAAGTCTTGAGACTTTCCATACTCTACTTCCAAACTGTGGATTTTATTCCTTTCATCATGAGGACAACATCGCCGACACAAATGTGAGATTACGATGATCCCAACATTCAAATTTTATATTAGAAAAGAAAGTTAGTTTGGTTTTGCTCATTCGATTCACAAGGGGATCGCAAAAGCATATAATCCTACGAGGTTTCCTCTAAGCACAAAAAACCTAACCTAAATCATCTAACATCTAGTCCTAGGGAAAGAAACCACAAAGATTTACAATATTTATGATCACCACAAAAGTTGAGGACGTATTCACTTTGCTTTTTCGAGCTCCGGTGAAGTTGAGGCAAAGCTCTGATGAAGTTCGCTTCTCTCCTTCTCCAAATAACAAAGAAGCTCTCCTTTAAACAGAGAGTCCGACGAACTTTCAAGCTCCAGTGAAGTTTCGACAAAGCTCCTATGACCCTTTCCCAAAATTTGAAGAAGCTCTCCTTCGGCGTAGCAGAGACGATGCCTTCATTTCTTTGTTGGACAAGCTATTCCTCAAGAAAATTTCCTTACACACTTAGATGAAATAGTGGAGGAAGAGGAAGAAGATGAAGGAAGAAGAGGGGTTTCCTTAGTGGAAATGAAGATAGAGAAGAAGCATATGAAGAAGAGTGTTGTACGAAGGAAGCCCTCGCTGTCACCTTTCTTCAATGCTCTACACTTCAAAGCCTTCAAGAGAAAACCATAGCTCTAAGGAAGAGAAATCTATAGAGCTCTATAGGAAGAATGTGAGTTCAACTCATGGAGGAGACAAAAAAAATGCTGTAGCGGTTTATTTTGGAAGATCCCTGAGGGAGATCAGCTAAATAGCCCAAAATTTCCCCCTTTATTTGTCTAAAGTGGCATGCCAACTTTCAAAATAAGCTTTCAAAAGGGGTTTAATCCCCACCTCATCTCCCTTTAAGAAAATATCCACATAACTCCACGAAATCCCTCTTTTCGGCTGCCAAATGCAGGGTGAAGGGGTCAAAATCATGAAAATTTGTGGGAGTGAAAATTGGTATGGTGCCGGGCTGACGACTTTTTATATGCTTAAAATATAAGATAAATATGAACGTAATAAATATTCAATAATTGTAAAGTCACACTTATCAAAGCAAGTATATATATCACTCAAGTAATATAGGGCTCTAATGGAGTCATAGATATCGATCCCACAGGGAGTGGTTTAGAACTGCAAACTAAGATTTTAGAAAAGTAATACTTTAATCACAACAACGAAGTTCAATTTACTTATCTGTCGCTAATAGACAATTGAAATAAATTGATAATTTTAATAACTATTAAATAACTAATGATACTGAGGAGGGTTTAATTGTGATATTTAATATATAAGAAATCATCATTCTCATTGTCAAGAAATTATAGTGAATAAATAAAGTGAATTAGTTCAATTTATATTGTGCCAAATATGAGCATACCTATTCTTTACTCTTTGGTCCAGACATAAAGAACATTGACTAATCCTACGCTTGTTTACTGAATCTGCGGCTAGACTGAGAGAATACCAGCTCTCACTTCGGAGCTCCCACGTTCCCCTCACCTGAGGGCTAACATCTACAGACTCTCACTTCGGAGCTCCCACGTTCCCGCCTAAGGGCTAACATCTACACATCAGCACCCCGGATCTCACTTCGGAGCTCCCATGTTCCCCTCGCCTGAGGGCTAACATCTACACTTCAGCACCCAAATGGGACCGAATTGAGGATTTTAGTCTGTCACTCTAAAATCTCCAATTCTACGCCCGATAATGGCTCTCACTTTGGAGCTCTCACGTTCCCCTCACCTGAGGGCTAACATCTACACTTCAACACCCAAACAATAGGATTGAATTGGGGATTTTAGTCTATCACTCTAAAATCTCCAATTCTAAGCCCGATAATTTTATTTCCCTATTTCAATTGAGGATTTTAGTCTGTCACTCTAAAATCTCCAATTCTACGCCCGATAATTTTATTTCCTAGGCTGGGAGGATACCGACTCTCACTTTGGAGCTTTCACGTTCCCCTCACTTGAGGGCTAACATCTACACATCAGCACCCAAACGATAGGACCGAATTAGAGATTTTAGTCTGTCACTCTAAAATCTCCAATTCAACACCCGATAATTTTATTTTCCTATTTATTTCCTCGCCTGAGGGCTAACATCTACACTTCAGCACCCAAACGATAGGACCAAATTGGGGATTTTTCTGTCACTCTAAAATCTCCAATTCTACGCCTGATAATTTTATTTCCCTATTTATTTTCACCCAACTTCCAACATCTGAGGGCTAACATCTACACTTCAGCACCCAAACAATAGGACCGAATTGGGGATTTTAGTCTCTCACTCTAAAATCTCCAATTATACGCCCGATAATATTATTTCCCTATTTATTTGCACCCAACTTCCCACTCTAAAATGTCCAATTCTACGCTCGATAATATTATTTATCTATTTATTTGCACCCAACTCCCAAGGGCTTTGACCTCCCCAAATCTTGGATGTAATCTTCACTTTAGTTGTAAAACTTAACATATTTTAACAAATCAATTGACCATATTAAAAGTAAATTAAGATCAAAGTGAAAAGATCATCACAATTTCTTAAACATTTTCATGGCTTCACCAATTCAAATCACCATTTCAAAAATCTCAAGACAAGGAGAAAGACAGAGAAAACTACTCAGATCTCATGGGAAAAACACAACAAAACTCGGAATTCATATATAAAATCAAAGTCATACAAACTACAGCAATTAAATAATTTATCTCTAATTTTCCACAAGAACACTCCTCAAAGTTTCTTTGAATCTCTTCCTTTCTTTACAGCACACAAAATTCCTTTTCGAAATAGCAAGCAGGAAGAAATCTCTCACTTTCCCTCCACTCTTACAATATCTCGAAGAATTCCTCACAATATTGGAATCTTTCTAATCTCTAGGAACTCTCTCTAGCACTTCCTTTACTCCCTAGATTCTTTCCCCCCTTCTTCCAGGCTGACCAATTTTCGGCCAAAATAGTCTTTTAAAGTTGTGGATGAGCTTTCCCATGAGTTGCCTAAGCATCCCTTCAAAATTTGGCTTTATCCAAAGCTTGAGTAGGCATAACCGCCGAGCTCGTCGTCGACGGCCTCGAGGGCATCGTCGGCGGCCTCAAGGGCGCCGTCGGGGGACTTCTGAAGGATTTTTTCATGTAGCTTCGGGAAAAACTCGTCGTCGGCGGGGTCGAGGGCGCCGTCAGCGGCCTAGTTTAAATTTCCACATTTTGGTCTTTTTTGCTCTAAATTCGCTCATTTTTTCATTTTTTTCTCCAATGACCCTAATTCATCATTCCTGCAACAAAACATCAAAAATACCTTTTTTTTAAAATGCAATATCATAAAAAATAGTATTAAATAGGTATGAAAATCTCAACATATTTTCCTTGGGTTAGTGCCCAAGTGTCGTGCACCTGTCTCCTATACGCTGGGGCACTGTGTATGGAGCCGGGTTTTTGGGGGCTCGGTTTCGAGCTGTTTTTGGCGCTTAGGCTCTCTAAACTGGCGTTGGGTTTTTGCTGACTCAGTTTTAGGACCATTTTTTGGTTGTTTCTGAGGCATAAACACTTAAAATTAGCACCTAGACACTGAGCTTGGTGCCAAGACCTGGTGCCGGGGCTTTTGTCTTCTCTGTTCTAAGCCCCGTGAAGGCAGTTCTGGGCGCTTAGGTGCCTGAAACTGACACCTAAGCGCTGGCCGTGGTGCCAAGCTTATGTCTTATCTATTCTAAGTTTTGTGGGGGCTGTTCTGGGTGACTAGGCGCTCGGGGTTGGTGCTTGGGGATGGCGCTTAGGCTTCGGTCTAGCCCCGAAAGCCCTGTTTCACCGAAAGTGTCTGATGAAGGGTTTTTTTGATATGTAAGCTACGGAAAACTAAATATGGCTAAAATATAGTCTAATAAATCCAAATATAAACATCTTTATGGATCTTGATCGATGGATTTTGGTGTTAACAAGCCCCTTAATTCTGAATCATAATATCTCTGGTACGTCCACGAGAAACTTCGATGGGTTCTTTTGTCCATGGGAGACTCCGTATGGATATGACATGGTCTTTAAACACTAGAATGGACCCCGAACATATCCTATGTTCTGAATGAGCCCGTCAAATGGTGGATTCTCTTGGGCAAATTCAAATCATTGCAGACCATGGTTTCATTCCCTGAACATGTACCAGGAAGTCTTAGATGGGTGTCTTGAGCTACTGGACGTTATAAGTGAGTAGTGAATCATCCCAAGTCAATCAAGGGGACATCTTGCACGTGTGATATTAAAAATTGTTGCCAACAAGCACATCACCTATGAATGAAAATGTGTATTTCATTTTTTAAAAAGTTAAACTGATGATATTTTATATGTGATATGAAAGATTTGAGAGGTATAAATGTAAAAAAAAAAAAAAAACTTAATTTAGGTGTTATATATTTTAATTCATGGGAATTGAATGGCATGCATAAACACCCCTTTATTTTATTAACATTTTAATATTTTTAAATAAGATCTCATAAAAAACCATTTAAGGGGCCATGTGTTTCACCAATAACTTCTATATGTTATCTTCTTTCCCAAACTATGAAGATATTAATTTTAAAAATGTATTTTAGCCATATTCTATTGACATTTATATATTCTCTATTTTTAAAAACACATAAATATTAGACCATGTAACCTAAAAAAAAATAAAGATAATCCGAGGAAACATCATAATCATTACTTGTCTGACCAAATAATTCATTTTATTGATAGTGTTGAATTTGAATCAACTAAATTTAACTAACAACACTGTTATTCAATTGCTATTCTTATTTTGATAGCAAGACTATTCATCCAACATTGAATTACATATCTTTAAAATTTTGAAAAAAATGATTTAAGATTGATGGAATTATCACATATCATGTGAAATAATATTTTAGAATTTTTGCTAGTTATCAAAATGTCACTTTAAGAAAATTTAAATAGAACCCCATTCATTATAATAAATGAATTCAAAATTAAAGAGAATATAAAGATCTTAAAATGTTCAAAGTCATATTCAACAATCAATATTGACAATTACCAACAACAACAATCATTGCTCCATTTTCATCACCCGATGTCATGACATCATCGTGATTGTTGCCCGATTATCACCATACAAAAACCATCATGTGATTGTTATAATTTGATCACAATCATCTAACTATGATTGCATGACTGACATCACATGAGCATCATCATGATACTTCTTTACTTCTAAAAAACTCTTCATCACTCCATGCATAAGATTAAGCATACATTCTATAAATTTTTTATTATGTCTTCTTCAATTGAATGGGAGAATAAACTTGTATAATCTCATTTACAAGTTTCTTAGTCAATATTTAGATTGAATGAGATATATGGAAATGAAATAAACTTATGGGGGACTTAACATACATATCATATACTTTATTTCTTAGAAAACTAACACTTTATTACATTAAAAAAAAGTCACTTAC
Source organism: Phalaenopsis hybrid cultivar (assembly GCA_002079205.1). Classification (NCBI taxonomy): domain Eukaryota; kingdom Viridiplantae; phylum Streptophyta; class Magnoliopsida; order Asparagales; family Orchidaceae; genus Phalaenopsis; species Phalaenopsis hybrid cultivar. The sequence continues at coordinate 42,277 of JXCR01132692.1, forward strand.
ATACATACCGTCAAATTATGTATTTATAGTATTTATATATCTAACACCTAAATTTTATTTTTTACATATATTCCACTTATATAAATACATAAGAATTCAGTGACATGAACGTAAATCTCTCTAAGAAAAATTCATGATAAATCTGCAACCCATATTTTTCATTTTTATTAAATTCTCAATAATTTAATCGTGACATGAGTAAATACATCAATTTGATAGTTAAAAAATATTATCCAAATATTAGATTTTATAAATAGTAATATTTTGGGTCGAATGCATGTAATTACATTTCTATTATTTATTATATATTATGTATTAACTAGTTGCTATTTTTCGTTATATATTGAGTAGTTGCTAAAAATATGCATAACATTGCCAAACAAATGAAGCCCTTGCTCATTTGCTTTTCTTATACCACGGCGCCCAGCACTGTCAGCGAACATTTTGAAATCGCCAGTCCAACGGCTAGTCTCTCCCTTATCGCATACACCGCACGAACTCCAATATATTTACTACGCCTGTCCCCCTCCTTCTCTCTCATCCATGCTTCTGCAATAACTAAAGCCCAAAAGGACGAATCCCCACCACATTATTACCCTTTTGCTTCTTCATTACCCATTTTCTCTTCGCGACTCCAAGGTAGAACCCTTCCTTTCGGCCATGGCTTCCCTTTTCTTCTCCCAAGTGCTTGTTCTTGTTCTTGCCTTGGCGCTCCATTTCTCCTGCGCCATAAATTCCGATGGTATCTCTCCTTTTCATTATGATACTTCTTCGCCCTATTTCGTTATCTCAGTTCTATGATTCATTGTAGGGATAGCGTTATTGGAGCTCAAGGAGGGGTTCAATGGCACGAACTGGATGCTTAGAAGCTGGACGGCGAAAGATCCAAATCCCTGTGGTTGGGCTGGAGTTACTTGCCATTTACCTGATCTTAGAGTTAGATCAATGTTGTTCTTTTACTGATTAGCATCTTCTTACTCTCTTGTTACCTTTTTTATGTACTCTTTTGCTGAAAATTTTGAATGTTGGGCAGAAGTCTTCCATACGTGCAGCTTGGCGGCATTATTTCTCCGAGCATTGGCAAGCTGACGAGGCTGCATAGACTGTAAGGGCTCGTAATCCGAGGAGTAATGGTGATTAGGGCTGAAAATTTTTTATGATTTTCCTTTTTTTGTTTTTGGGGTTTTTTTGCAGGGCTTTACATGAGAACAGCCTTCATGGACCGATTCCTGTAGAGATCAAGAACTGCACCGAGCTGAGAGCTTTGTGTGTGATCCTTTCCGATTTTGATTTGGGAATTTTTCATATTTTTTACTTTTGGAATTATGGTATTATTGTCTGTGATTTATATATATTTATTATTATTTTTTTGTTTTTTATATATTATGAAGGTATTTGAGAGCTAATTACCTCCAAGGAAGCATTCCTCCTGAGATTGGGGAGCTTAAACATCTCACTATTCTGTTTGTTTTCTGGACCACCTCAGTTGTTCTTCTTTCTGCTTTATGTTTCATTTTGCTGTGTTGATAATGGCTCCATTAACTGCAGGGATTTGTCAAGCAATCTTTTAGTGGGAACTATTCCTCCTTCCATTGGCCAGCTTACGCAGCTTCATTTCCTGTGAGTATGCTCGTTTGTAATTTTTATTTTGAAGGAATGGAAGGTTTGAAATCATATTTATTCTTGCAAAAGTATGTATGCTGACCAATCTTTTTTCTTAGAAAGGCAATTTTTGAGTAGTTGTTCCCGCCCGGACCAAAAAATAAAATAAAAAAGATTAACAAAGCAAACATTTTTAAAAGTGGTTATTTTATAAGAAAAAAAATGTAAACTCTAGTAGAGGTTAGTGGTCACATCGTTGGTCATGCCTTTTACCCAATAGCACCAACATAGGGTAATTTAAGCAGTAATTCCATGACCAATCCACCATGTGATTGCGAATAAAATTTATTCAGTTTAGTTCGATTGAGATTGTTTGGCTGCAATTATGTCCACTTATTTTTTATCCCTTAAATTTACTAAATAGGTATAATTATTATTTTCCAAGCCTGACTTAGCTTGTTTTCTCAAAAAGGGTCTAGGGTTCGCTTTGATGCTATTAAAAGTGTGTAGGTCCTGGAATTTGTTACATCTTATTTTTCTTCTATTTGTTTCCTAAATCTTAAACATTGTAGCTTTAGTTGACTTTCTCTATTCAACTTCAACTAACCATGCTTATTAAGTTGAACATTGCTTTTTCCCAAAATATACTTAGGTCTCTAGATGCACCACACTGCTACTAATCATTTCCTTACTTCAATAGCTCAAAGCATTTAACATATTAACCTCAATCAGCTCTAGTCAACATTGGTCAATTATATTTAATCACATCAACCTTAATCAATTATATTTAATTCTTTAGACTCGGTCAACTCTATTGAACTGATTATAGTGGCCCCCAAATGTGTTAAAGTTTAGACCTTAACTATTTGCAATTTTTTATTGAACAATTTGTTGCTCACACTCTTATCTTTTGGAAAAGTCATTCATGAGTCGAAAGGAGAGAGATAAAGGAGAAAGAGAGAGTACAAGTGAGGTGAAACTTTGTCGAAACACCATTGTGATGTCTACTTAATGGTATTTTGGGTTGTATTGTAAATAGTGGTTTGTTGGTGTAGTGCATTGAAGAGGAGCACTGTAGCAAGAGGGAGAATGGAGCATGAAATTTAGTAGTGGTGTAGTGCCAAGGTGTGAGGGTGTGATGTAAAATGAGTAACTGACAATTTCCAAGTGATGCGAAGCACCGATGACTCATGCAAATATATGTAGCGTATTAGAAGTACTGGTTTAGAGTTCTGGTTGTCGATTCCACATAGATAAGATGAACCCAATTTTTAAGATTTTCTAGTTTACTAAAGTTGGTAATAACTTGAAAAGTTTAATTAGCAAGTCAAAATGATTCTCAATCCTACTTTTTAGAAAGTAAGTCTATCCTAGCAAGTAAGAAAAAATTCGAAGAAGGTCAAGTTTTAGAAAGTTTTCCCCTTGAGTTGGTTCAATGAAAAACAAAATTGAGGATGTGATTAAGACATAATACCATTCAGAAGCATAGTTTTTCTTATCCCCTTTCGGTGGGTTTAAGAAAGATTGGTTATCATGGGTTTAGTTCTCTAAATCCCATGTCTAGCCCAAACAACATCAACTCCCTATTGATCACATAAACGCAAAGGATATATTCATATTCCTTTGAGTTTATGTGATTAACCCTTTCCGTTCTACACTTTTTCCTTCCGGATCTCAGAGTTCACAATAGATTTTAAATATTCTACTGGCAATATGGAATATAAATTAAGATCAAGGGTTAGCACAACACTATTCCGAGAATCCTTTTCACTCATGAGTCATTATTATTTCATTCCAAAAATTTGATTGAGGTGACCCATGACCGATCGATTGTCTCCTAATTGATGTTGGGGAAATAGTTAATCAATCCATTAAAAAATGATGAATCTTGGGTCCACCATTGGATTGGGATATCATCCAACTATTTTTCCTCTGTGTTAAGGCTGGGTTCAGGCATGAGAGTTGAGGGGAACTATTGTCTCTTATTAAGAAGGTAGGGAAGAGGAGTATTTGGGGGTGTATAGTCATACTTCATTCGAGAGAGATGAGAGCTCTGCACGTCCTTCTTCCTCTTTGAGGTCTCACCCTTTTTTTACTATTGCTTCTATCTCTGAGCCTTTTGGATACCCTGGCTGAAGATATATCCATCATCAAGTCGGAGATGTATGATTTGGCAGATCGCTACCACCACATGAATTTGTAGAATAAGTGGCAGCTTGATTATATTGCTGATTTTCATGCAGCATAGATAGAGTTGTATCAGAGAAACCAGTGGCTTGAAAGACCCGATGTAGTGGTTTTTCCTATATATACGCCTATACTATTTATGACAACACCCATGGACAGATAGAGTACTCGAAAGAAGAAGAAGATTGTTGATGATGCTCATGTTCTGTTCTGACTACTTGCTTTTGCTACTTATGCCTGTGATGTATTATGTTGTTATTGAGACTTATTTGTAACGTTTGTAATTTATCTGGATAAACTTTGATGGCGGTTTTATGAATGTGTTGTACTAAGGTTATGATGTTGTTTGGATTTAAGTTATTTATGGTATGTTCTATATATTTTTTGTAAGTAACTTACATATATATGATGTTTTATGAATGTATTGTACTAAGGTTATGATGTTGTTTGGATTTAAGTTATTTATGGTATCTTCTATATATTTTTTGCAAGTAACTTACATATATATGATGTTGTTACACTTGCAGTATATCTGAATGTATTGTACTAAGGTTATGATGTTGTTTGGATTTAAGCTATTTATGGTATCTTCTATATATTTTTTGCAAGTAACTTACATATATATGATGTTGTTACACTTGCAGTATATCTGAATGTATTGTACTAAGGTTATGATGTTGTTTGAATTTAAGTTATTTATGGTATCTTCTATATATTTTTTGCAAGTAACTTACATATATATGATGTTGTTACACTTGTAGTATATCTACTTTTGCTTAATTTAACTTGATATATTTGCATTTGATAAGTTTGAGGGGATTTTGTTCCTTTAAGATCTTTTCCCTTGAATGAAATCAAAGCTTTAAATTTTGATTCCTTTTTGTTTAATCCTAGTAGGAACGAGCTAAAAATTGAACCAATATGGAATGATAAAATCACATGAATAGGTGTCATGAATTCTTTTGAGGTTTACTGACGTAGTAGAACTTGAACTATGGAATTTGATAAAAGCCTATCGGATCTATGTATTCAATTCTAGGATGATGTTTGCATATGGTTAATTAATTGCAATTGGATTGACATCTTTAGAAGTTTAGTCTCTAGTAATAGAGTTTTAAGTTTTAGTTTTTATATCATAAATTTTGAATCATAAAGGGATGTTTTGAATTTTATTTATGGCGGTAATAATGGAATCCAATATTTTCATGAGCTAATCCATATATAATAATCCTTTGGGCTAAGTTGGAAAAGAGAATATTTGTATATACAAAAAAAATTGAAGAAAAATTGATCCAAAAGTAGGTTCATGAGCAAAAAGATTAAATGTTGAAAAAACTTTAGGGGAGAAGCTTGAGGAGTAGCTCTATTAAAAACTTGGTTTCACTTTTTTCCAGAAATTAAAAAGCTCATGGACATTTCCAATTAAAATCAATCTCTGTGTTTATAAATTATATGCTTACCAATTTGATTTAATAGGTGGCTAAAGTTTTAAAATATGACATTTTCAATTGTATTAGTTAAGCTCCACCCAAAACATTTTAGAGTGAATTTATAGATTTACATACTTTTATGGATTAGATTAAGGATTACTTCAGAAAGAAAACTCATTAGATTGAGTTGTGTCTTTGTGTATGTGAATTTTAAAATTTTGGATTGTGGATGGTTTTTGACAAGAACCCACTATTTATGAACTCTTTTTACATCAAAATTTAATTTTTGAGATTAATTGAGGGCAAGTGATGTTTAAGTTTGGGGGTTTTTGATATGTTTATAAATTGTACATGATGTCTCTTAATTCTACTAGTTTGTATGTTTATATTATGCTTTGAGAAAGGTTTTAGTGTTGTATTGTAGGAATCAGGTAAAGGGAGCAACTGAAGTTCGAAATAAGAAGACAAAAATGAACAAAATAGTGTTGGCGCTAGGACTGGGCGCCTAGGCACCATAATCAGTTTTAGATGTGCAAAGATCGAGGCCTAGAAATATGGCTCCGCGAGGGTGTCACTTAGGCACTGGATATTGGGTGCCTAGGCGCCAGACAATGAGGAGTTTTTAGCCATTTTCCTGAACGCTTGGAAAGTCGACGTTATTATGTGACGCCTAATGTTGCCGCGCAATGCCAACCATGGGCGCCTAAGTGCCAGTATGCGCAAGTTCACAGTTCTAGCACGTAGATGCGTCTTTTTGTTGGGAGAAATTCTATAAATGATGGAAATGTTTGAGGGGCTTTTCCTTCATTTCTTATGCAACTTGGAGCGTGGAGAGCTGTTGGAGAAGGCCAAATAACTTGGGATTTTTGCAACTTGGAGCACAGAGAACTTGTGGAGAAGGAGGCCAAACAACTTGCAAGGAGTCTTTGAATGAAGGAGAGAATTTGAGAGGATTTAGAGAGTGGTAATACTTACTGTTTGTGACTTCATCATATTGCTTTGTGTTAGAAAGGAGATAAGTAAATTCAAGTGTTCCTCTTCTTTAGATTTTTTGTTAAGACTTGTTGTATGTTGTATTTCCTTTATTCAAAATTTGATTGGAGGTGTTTTGTCATGAGTAGTAAATAGTTTTTTTTTTGTTTATCCCTTGAAATGAAAATTTGATAGGATAAAATTGAGATTTTTTTGATGATCTGTTCTTATGTTCTCAGAATTGTGCTGTCTTAATTTACACTCTATCTAACAAATAGAATAGTTAAAATCTATCGTGAACTCTGAGATCCAGAAAGAGAAAATGTAGAACGAAAGGGGATAAGTAAATTCAAGTTAGTGACTTCATCATATTGCTTTGTGTTAGAAAGGAGATAAGTAAATTCAAGTGTTCTTCTTTAGATTTCTTGTTAAGACCTGTTGTATGTTGTATTTCCTTTATTCAAAATTTGATTGGAGGTGTTTTGTCATGAGTAGTAAATAGTTTTTTTTTTGTTTATCCCTTGAAATGAAAATTTGATAGGATAAAATTGAGATTTTTTTGATGATCTGTTCTTATGTTCTCAGAATTGTGCTGTCTTAATTTACACTCTATCTAACAAATAGAATAGTTAAAATCTATCGTGAACTCTGAGATCCAGAAAGAGAAAATGTAGAACGAAAGGGGATAAGTAAATTCAAGTTAGTGACTTCATCATATTGCTTTGTGTTAGAAAGGAGATAAGTAAATTCAAGTGTTCTTCTTTAGATTTCTTGTTAAGACCTGTTGTATGTTGTATTTCCTTTATTCAAAATTTGATTGGAGGTGTTTTGTCATGAGTAGTAAATAATTTTTTTTTGTTTATCCCTTGAAATGAAAATTTGATAGGATAAAATTGAGATTTTTTTGATGATCTGTTCTTAAGTTCTCAGAATTGTGCTGTGCTAACCTTTAATCTTAATTTACATTCTATCTAACAAATAGAATAGTTAAAATCTATCGTAACTCTGAGATCCAGAAAGAGAAAATGTAGAACGAAAGGGTTAATCACATAAACTCAAAGGAATAGGAATATATCCCTTGAGTTTATGCAATCAATAAGGAGATAATGTTGCTTAGGCTAAAATTTAGGGATCTAAACCCACAATAGCCAATTCTTTTTTTAACCCATCGGTGGGGGATAAGAAATACAATGCTCTTGAGTGACACTTGACCTTAATCACTTCCTCAATTCTATTTGCCATTGAACCAATTCAAGGGAGGAATCTTTCTAAAACTTGACCTCCTTTGAATTTCTTCTTACTTGTCGGGATAGACTTACTTTCTAAAATTAGGATTGAGAATCATTTTAACTTGCTAATTAAACTTGTAAGTTTAGAATCACTTTATTAAACTAAAATTTCTTAAAAATTGGGTTTGTCTCGTTTTCTTTGGGATCGACAATCGAAACTCTAAACTAGTACTACTGATACGCCACGTATGCTTGTTTGATCACCGGTGTTTTGCAGCACTTGGAGCGTGTAAAGTTTTTGAATCTGGGCCCGGGTGCAGCACCAACGCCATAGTTGTATATTTACATGGGTTGGGAATTCGAAGTACGAAACACTGAAAATTCAAAACACGAACTAACATGCAAGCCATAAATCAAATGCAAAAGCAAGAAATAAAATCATTTATACAGATACACATGGGTTGCCTCCCTAAAAGCGTTTAGTTTATTGCCCTCAACTCAACATGTCAATTTTATTTTTCAGGATGATTTTGATTCACAGTCTCTCTATGACCAAGTCTATTTTCTTCTAAGTACAATTTGAGTCTTTGACCATTAACCTCAAACGCTCGGCTGGACTTTTTATCCTTAATATCAACCGCTCCAAAGGAGTAAACTTTAGCAACAGTAAAGGGGCCAAACCACTTGAACTTAGGTTTTACAGGAGAATTAAGTAATAAAACTTCTTGTCCAGGTTGGGAATCTTTCTTATTAGGTTACTGATTGTACCATTTTTAGTTTCTTTTTTATAAAATTTGACACTTTCATAAGCTTCATTTATAATCTCTTCCAAATTATTTAATTGCATCAATTTTTTTTTCTGTCGAATCCTTTAAGTTATAATTGGACTTTTTTATTGCTCCAAATGCCTAATGGGTCTAATTCCACAGGTAAATGACAAGCCTCACCAAATATAAGTCTATAAGGAGACATTCCAATTGAAGTTTTATATGCAGTCTTATAGACCCATAATGCATCATCTATTCTTAAGGTCTAATTTATCCTATTTATATGAAAGAAAAAATGTTTGGATATTTCCTTACATACTACGTTATTCTTGATATTTATATGTCTAGTACCTAAACTTGTTTAATTGGATGCGCAACACTCAAATATTTAATTTTAAATCAATAATACCACTATTACAAAATTTTTAGAATTGAAGTAAATATTTTCACGTTAGATTTATGACACTAATTATAAACATGAAACATATAAAATTCCGCCTACATAAAGTGAAAATCTAATTCCACAGGTAAATGACAAGCCTCACCAAATATAAGCCTATAAGAGGACATTCCAATTGAAGTTTTATATGCAATCCTATAGACCCATAATGCATCATCTATTCTTAAGGTCTAATTTATCCTATTTATATGAAAGAAAAAAAATGTTTGGATATTTCCTTACATACTACATTATTCTTGCATATTTATATGTCTAGTACCTAAACTGGTATAGTTGGATGCGCAACACTCAAATATTTAATTTTAAATCAATAATACCACTATTACAAAATTTTTAGAATTGAAGTAAATATTTTCACGTTAGATTTATGACACTAATTATAAAGAAACATATAAAATTCCGCCTACATAAAGTGAAAGTCTAATTTCACAGGTAAATGAAAAGCCTCACCAAATATAAGCCTATAAGGGGACATTCTAATTGAAGTTTTATATGCAGTCCTATAGACGCATAATGCATCATCTATTCTTAAGGTCTAATTTATCTTATTAGGATTAACTGTTTTCTCAAGGATCGTCTTAATTTTCCTATTCAAAACCTTCACTAGACCACCAATTTGAGGGTGGTAGGCAGATCACAGTCTCTCTATGGCCAAGTCTATCTTCTCCTGAGTACAATTTGAGTCTTTGGCTATTAACCTCAAACACTCGACTTGACTTTTTATCCTCAATATCAACCGCTCCAAATGAATAAACTTTAGCAACAGTGAAAGGGCCATACCACTTGGACTTATTCTTAAGGTCTAATTTATCCTATTTATATGAAAGAAAAAATATTTGGATATTTCCTTACATACTACATTATGCATATTTATATGTCCTAGTACCTAAACTTGTATAGTTGGATGCGCAACACTCAAATATTTAATTTTAAATCAATAATACCACTATTAAAAAAATTTTAGAATTGAACTAAATATTTTCACGTTAGATTTATGACACTAATTATAAACATGTAACATATAAAATTCCGTCTACATAAAGTGAAAGTCTAATTTCACAGGTAAATGAAAAGCCTCACCAAATATAAGCTTATAAGGGGACATTCCAATTGAAGTTTTATATGCAGTCCTATAGACCCATAATGCATCATCTATTCTTAATGTCTAATTTATCCTATTAAGATTAACTGTTTTCTCAAGGATCGTCTTAATTTTTCTATTCAAAATCTTCACTAGACCACCAGTTTGAGGGTGATAGGCAGATCACAGTCTCTCTATGGCCAAGTCTATCTTCTCCTAAGTACAATGAGTCTTTGGCTATTAACCTCAAACACTCGACTGGACTTTTTATCCTCAATATCAACCGCTCCAAATGAATAAACTTTAGCAACAGTGAAAGGGCCATACCACTTGAACTTAGGTTTTACAGGAGAATTAAGTAATAAAACCTCTTGTCCAGGCTGGAAATCTTTCTTATTAGGTTTATGATTGTACCATTTTTTAGTTTCTTTTTTATAAAATTTGACACTTTCATAAGCTCCATTTATAATCTCTTTCAATTCATTTAATTGTATCAATTTTTTTTCTGTCAAATCCTATAAGTTATAATTGAACTCTTTTATTGCTCAAAATGCCTTATGGTCTAATTCCACAGGTAAATGACAAGCCTCACCAAATATAAGGGGACATTCCAATTGATGTTTTATATGCAGTCCTATAGACCCATAATGCATCATCTATTCTTAATGTCTAATTTATCCTATTAAGATTAACTGTTTTCTCAAGGATCGTCTTAATTTTTCTATTCAAAATCTTCACTAGACCACCAGTTTGAGGGTGATAGGCAGATCACAGTCTCTCTATGGCCAAGTCTATCTTCTCCTAAGTACAATGAGTCTTTGGCTATTAACTTCAAACACTCGACTGGACTTTTTATCCTCAATATCAACCGGTCCAAATGAATAAACTTTAGCAACAGTGAAAGGGCCATACCACTTGGACTTAGGTTTTACAGGAGAATTAAGTAATAAAACCTCTTGTCCAGGCTGGAAATCTTTCTTATTAGGTTTATGATTGTACCATTTTTTAGTTTCTTTTTTATAAAATTTGACACTTTCATAAGCTCCATTTATAATCTCTTCCAATTCATTTAATTGTATCAATTTTTTTTCTGTCAAATCCTATAAGTTATAATTGAACTCTTTTATTGCTCAAAATGCCTTATGGTCTAATTCCACAGGTAAATGACAAGCCTCACCAAATATAAGGGGACATTCCAATTGATGTTTTATATGCAGTCCTATAAACCCATAATGGATCATCTATTCTTAAATTCTAATTTATCCTATTAAGATTAACTGTTTTCTCAAGGATCGTTTTAATTTTCCTATTCAAAACCTTCACTAGACCACCAGTTTGAGGGTGGTAGGCAGGGAAAGTCCTATGTTTTATCTTATATTTACCAACTAAAGTTTCAATTCTTTATTCCTAAAGTGATTCCACCCATCACTGATAATCTCCCGAGCGTTCCAAAACTGTAAAAATATATTTTTCTTAAAAAATTTAGAACCGCTCCGAGCCTCACAATTAGGGGGAGCTACTACCTCAATATAAAATATAATATATTGTGGGGTGCTTTATCACCAATTCTCCATTTTGAACATCTATCATAGGCTTACCAATTTGATAAGAAAGATCCACTTAAAATTATCGGAATCTCCATATCTTCTTTCATTTCTAAAATAATAAAATTCGCTAGGAAGATGTACTTATACACTTTTACCAAAACATCCTTTACTACCCTTACCCCCCCGCGCAAGGATAAGGAAGTGAAAAATCTACCAATTGAAGCGTCACAATGGTAGGTTGAGCTTCTCCTAATCCTAACCTCCTAAAGATAGGCAAGAACATAAGATTAATATTGATACTTACGTCACATAAAGCTTTCTAAAAAAAATTCTTACCTATGACACTTGGGATAGTAAAATTTTTAGGGTCCTTGAGTTTCTGAGGAAACTTTTTTTGGATAATAGCACTACATTCCTCACCCGGTGCTATAATCTCAAAATCTCCTAACTTATGTTTTTTATTTAGTATGTCCGTCATAAACTTAACGTAGCTAGTCATATGTTCTAAAGCTTCGGTGAAGTGAATATTGATGATAAGCTTCTTAAGCACTTCCAAAAATTTGGAGAATTATTGATCCAACTTGTGTTTTTTGAAAACTTTGAGGAAATGGTGGAGGCGGTCTTTCTAAATAAGTTTTAAGGGATGAGACTGCTCTTCCTAAATCCTTAGAAGGGTTTTCAATTGGTCATTTGGGCTCAGGATTGTCTTCTACTTCCTCGAGCTCCCTCCTACTTCCTCGACTTCCTTTAATTTTCTTCCACTCAATTTAATAACCTTCACCTGCTCATTACTCTTCTTCTTAGGGTTGACTTTGGCGTTATTAGGAAGAGTTCATTATGGTCTATTTCTAAAGAGTTTACTATTTGACTCAATTAGTTTTCTATATTCCTAATGGCTGCAGCTTGACTCTGCAGTTGATTTCCTATTTGCATCACTATTTCTTCCAAAGACAGCTTTTTATCCTTAAACTGTAAGGTTGAGTTAACGCCAAGAGGGTAAGTCTGTCTTGGGTTACTGCTACCCTGGTTACTTCAATTTCCTATAGGATTGAATTGGTTATTTCTCTACTGTTGGTTTCCTACCTTTTAGGTTATTATTATTCCAATTAAAATTAGGGTAATTCTTTCAACTTGGGTTATAGGCGTTGAAGTATGAGTTGTTGAATCTATTAACAATGACGTTCATTGTCTTTACAGACAATGCACTAAGATTTACCAGTTGTCCCATAAGAATTTTACTCTATGATTGGAGGTTAATGTGGGTGATTCAGTCCTAATTAGTTTAACTTTTTAGAGATGACCTCTCAAAATTGATAGAATATCTATGTTGTGCATACCGACTACCTTTTTGGGGTTTACTCGATCAGAAGGTCATTGAAAATTATTGTCGTCATCTCCTCAATCAATGATAGACCTCATCAAAGGGTTTCGACATTAGAGAAGTATTGGTGTTGAAGTATTTGTTGAACCTATTATTAATGATGTTCATTGTCTCTACAGACAATGCATTAGGATCCACCAGTTGTTCATAATAATTTTCCTCTATGATTGGAGGGTTAATGGGGGTGATTCATTCCTAGTTAGTTTAACTTTTAGAGATTGAGAAGTTAAAATTGATAGAATATCTATGTTGGGCACACTGACTACCTTTTTAGGGTTTACTCGATCAGAAGATCATTGAAAAATCTATTAACAATGACGTTCATTGTCTTTACAGACAATGCACTAAGATTTACCAGTTGTCCCATAAGAATTTTACTCTATGATTGGAGGTTAATGTGGGTGATTCAGTCCTAATTAGCTTAACTTTTTAGAGATAACCGCTCAAACTTGATAGAATATCTATGTTGTGCACACCGACTACTTTTTTGGGGTTTACTCGATCAGAAATGTCATTGAAAATTATTGTCGTTATCTCCTCAATCAATGGTAGGCCTCATCAAAGGGTTTCAACATTAGAGAAGTATAGGTTGTTGAACCTATTATTATTGATGTTCATTGTCTCTACAAACAATGCATTAGGATCCACCAGTTGTTCATAATAATTTTCCTCTATGATTGGAGGGTTAATGGGGGTGATTCATTCCTAGTTAGTTTAACTTTTAGAGATTGAGAAGTTAAAATTGATAGAATATCTATGTTGGGCACACTGACTACCTTTTTAGGGTTTACTCGATCAGAAGATCATTGAAAATTATTTGTCGTCATCTCCTCAATCAATGATAGACTTCATCAAAGGGTTTCGACATTAGGGAACCTTCTGCAGCTATGTCTATGATCGACCTAATAAAACCCTACCAATATGTTATAAAAAGTTTGAATGATCAACCAATTCTTAAGCCTTTCCCAGACTTCGTAAATTGATTCTTCATAAACTGGCTAAAAGAGATAATATTGTTCCCAAGTTTGACTCTTTTTTATGGTGGAAAATACTACACTAAAAATATTAGGGTCAGATCATTCCAAGTTTTAATAAACCCAGGAGCTAAGAAATTAAGCCACATTTTAGTTTTTTAGAACCATGTACCATATTTCGCTAAAGAAAAGAATTTAGCCTAACAGTGTCGTTGGAGACATCATTATAGAGAAATGTGACACACAGTTCTAAAAAGCTTGCTAAGTGCAAATTAGGGTCTTTTGAAGGTGTTCTTTTAAACTGATTGTTCTGCACCATCTAGATAATGACACGCTTTAATTCAAACGAGTTGACCTTTATGTCAGGGTTATTGATGCTTGTTGGTTTTATTTTTGTATTTGGAAAAATAAGTTTTCATTTTTGAAAATAAGATTTAATAGATCTTAAACATTTAATTATTTAAATAATTGAATATGATATTATAAGTAATGCCATCTCGAAAGATGAGAATATCACTTAATAATGAGTTCAATTATTTAAACTAAAAAATTTATGATATTTATTTTGTATGCGAATATACTAAAAATCTTTCACCTATATAGGGTTTAGATTATCCGAGTTACTAATTTCTTATAGGTGCAGTCCCTATAGTTAATTATATCTTGAACTACCAAAATCACTGAAGAAAACTCTTGATTAAGATTGATGTTATGTCTTTAAGAATTCAACGTTTAGTTTCTATGATGGATCCTGAGATTAAAGTAATATTTACACTTAATAATGAGTTCAATTATTTAAACTAAAAAATTTATGATATTTATTTTGTATGCGAATATACTAAAAATATTTCACCTATATAGTGTTTAGATTATCCAGGTTACTAATTTCTTATAGGTGCAATCCCTATAGTTAATTATATATTGAACTACCAAAATCACTAAAGAAAACTCTTGATTAAGATTGATGTTATGTCTTTAAAAATTTAACGTTTAGTTTCTATGATGGATCCTGAGATTAAAGTAATATTTACCGAAGAAAGTGAAACATTAAAACTTAGTATAATGAAAGCAACATAGATTATTATCCACTTGTCATAAACATTCAGTCTAGCTAATTACATCTATAGTTAGCTGCATCTTAAGCTACCAAAATCATTTAAGAAAACTTTCGATTAAGATTGATGTTATGTTTTCAAGAATTCAACGTTTAGTTTCTACGATGGATCCTAAGATTAAAGTAATATTTATCGAAGAAAGTGAAATATTAAAACTTAGTATAATGGAAGACAACATAGATTATTATTCTCTCGTCCTAAACATTCAGTTTCTCCTCATATTTTTCTCTTATCTTTCATTAGAAGTCATAGACTGTTCATCATAAACAAGTTATATATTTTCTAGGCAAGGTTGCTCTTCTGTTTTATGATGCTAAGACTTTTGTGTTTCTAGAACCGTTTGCCTTCTCATTTATTAACAAATTTTTATTGGTTGTCCTAACATTATCGCAATTTGCAAGTTCTTGGTTGATTTATATCTTATTTTGTGACTATTTCATTGGGCTCATTGACTATGTTCATGTCATCAACTTTTTTTAAAATCAAATTGCACTTGTCTCTTCTCACGGTGTTCATATGGTCTCAATGACTTTATGGTCCCCACATTTTAATTGATGTGTGGAACTCATTTCACTTCAATTTGAATCTCGTTTTCACGACTTCGTTTCTATTATTTAACCAATCTACATTTGTGCTATGTTTAGCTTCTCTACAAGAAGTAGTGGTTAAAGTTTTTGTGCTCACTAGCTTCTTGGTAATGATAACCTCATTATTTGTTGATATTATCACCAAACATACTTCACAAGTTCTAGAAAGGCATCACCTCATTATTTGTTGATATTATCACCAAAAATACTTCAGAGTTCTATTTAGGCATCAACCTCTTTCTGCATATGTGCACATGATGATTTTTTTATCACAATAGGTTTCTAACTCTGATTAGAGCATTAGTAACGTTGACTCCCTTTTGGGAAAACTTTTTTTTATGCCATGAGAGGCATGAATCATAAGAAAATTTTTTGGCATTCTCTTATTTTAACCCAGCTTCGAGCTAGACTACTCGAGTTATATATATATATATATATATAAT
>JXCR01132692.1:58261-147183 GCA_002079205.1 Phalaenopsis hybrid cultivar
TATATATATATATATATTGATATTTTGTTTACCAACACCCTTTTTTCTTTTTCTAGTTGTATTTTGCTTTTAAAAAAATAAAACACGATTTCATTATTTTCATAGGATATATGAAAAAATAGATGATATAATAATAAAAAAAAACAATAGTTAAAATACTTGCAATTGCAATTAAAATAGCTTGTATAATAAAAACAACATATTTATTAATTACTAGCTTTTTTTAATGGTAAATCTCTACGATAACATAGATGAAATTGTAAAAAAATATACAACAACAATAACAACAAGGCTTATTCCACTAAGTGAGGTTGGCTACTTGAATCAATTTTCTCCATTGTGTCGTATTGAGTGTCATATTTTCATTTTATTTTAATAAATTAAATTAAGATCTTTTTTTTTTACAACATGCCCATGTCTTCTTAGGTATTCCTCTACCCATCTTAATACAAGATGAATCTAAAACATCTATTCTCCAAATTAAATCATCAGATGATCGATGTTTAAAACATCTATTCTCCATACTGAAACATCAGATGATAGATGTTTAATGTGACTAAATTATCTAAGACGACTCTCTCTAATGTTGTCTGCCACTAATGTGACTAAATTATCTAAGACGACTCTCTCTAATGTTGTCTGCCACGATAGATGTTTAATGTGACTAAATTATCATCAGATGATATTTTTAGTAGATTCATGTCTCTAATAACATCCCCAACTATTTCACCATCACTTTGAACAATAGACACGAGGCATCAAACATGTTCTCTCCTTTTTGTGGCATGATCACTCATTGCTATAGCCCCGCTACTAGAATCTAAAACATCCATAACTAAAGCTAAAAGATATGGGCTTAAGGCCGGTCTCGATCAATCCTTCTTCTGTTCGAACACAAAAATAAAAATTTCATTATTCAATATATATATATATATATATANAAAATAAAAATAAAAACAAAGTAAAGTACGAAGTTTGAAGTTAAACTACACAAGTGAAATGCTACTAAATATGCATATGTACGACAACAACAGTTAAGTTAAACTAAATACTAAATTTTCAAAAGTAAAATTACTGAAATAAATCATAGGTTTCTGTTGACGAAAATTTCAAGTATGAGAAAACATCCTTCCTCTTTACAATGAAAATATGGCTTGTGAAGAAATTGAAATTATTTGAAAAATATATTTAAAAATTATTTTGTGTCAAATAGGAGCATTCATATTCTCTACCCTCTTCCGAGCGCTATAAAGAACATTGACTAATCAAGATTTTGGTCCCTAATTCAGTGGTTAGGCTAGGAGGATACCGACTGTCACTCCAGAGCTCCTACTACTCCCTCATCTGAAGGCTAATATGCTTACATTAGTTTCCATTCAACTGAACCAAATTAAAGATTTTAATCAGTCACCTTAAAATTTTCCAATTATATATCAAATGAAGTATATTTTTCTATTTGTTTGCACCCTATCCCATAGATGACATACTCTCCCATGAAATCAAATGTGATTCTGCCTTTGTTGCAGAAGTCATATCCCTTTTTAGAACATATGTTTTTCAACACATTCTAACAATTTTAATTGGTCAAATCAAAAAGTAAATGAAGATCGAAGTTCAAATCATCACAAATTTCTGACATTTAAAATCGTAGAAAAAAAAATCAATTCTTCATAAAAGTATTTCTTCAAAGTAGGGAGAAGGATAAAAAAGACTACTCAGAATTCATGAGAAGGATACAATAAAACACGGACTTCATATATAAAAATAAGTTTACAAACAAAAGAAATGAAAATTACAACTTATCTCACAATCCTTCCCAAGCAAATCCCTAGAAGTTCTCTCGAAGCCTTTCTCTCTATACAAGCACTCTAAATTATCTCTTAGAAGTGTAATGAAGAAGAAATCTCTCACCTTCCCTCACCTCTTATAACCCAAGAAGACAATCTCGAAGCCCTTGACTTTCTTTCTCCATCTCTCTCTCTTGGTTCTCACGTAGCCTATCTTTTTTCGCCCCCCTCTTGAAGTTTTTCTCCAACTTGAATTTATTTTGGGTTGCCTCCTCTGAAAGAATTTCAATTTCCCTCCAAAAATCAAAAGTAAAACCTTTGAATTCAAAAGATGTGCCTCTTTGATCCAAGAGGCAAATCCCTTCAAATTAGAACCTTCCAAAGTGTCTAGATGCATTGAATCACTCCATGGGGTGTTTAGAGCAAGTGTACTTTTAAAAATTTGCGCAAAATTTGTCTTAAATTGCCTTAATTTGAAAAAGTCACATCTGGCGCATCATGCACCGATTTGGTGCACCATGTGCTAGCGCTCTAGATTTTGGTGCACATGCGCTAAACCTAAAAATTGGCTGCTTTTGCTCCAAATCTTGCTCCTTTTGCCTTTTTTGCTCCAAATGCTTAAAAATGGTATACCTGCAACATAAACACAAAATATCTTTCTTTAAAGTGCAATATCACAAAAAATAGGCATAAAAATGGTACTTAAAATAATATATTATTTCTATGTATCAGCAAGCTAAAGTAATGATGTTAGAAAAAGAGGCTTTGTTAAATATTTTGTAAAGCAGTATAGTCCACAGACTAATTACTCTAATCATTCTATGTTTATTGGAAACATAAGAGTGTTGGGGGCAACTTCCACCAAAAGCTGGTGAATAGTATCATCAGTCCTACCCTCTCTCCTTATTGAGGATCCTTGAGGTAGAAGATACTATTCCAAATCTCACTTCGTATCCCTCTTTTTGTACACATAAGAAATGTCATCATCAACCTTGTCACCTAGACCTCTGAATTATACAAGCCCGATGATCCATATGTGGCTCAAATATCCTCAGTTGCTCACAAGGATTTAAGTACCTTATCCAAGACCTAAGCACTTGAGCATTAGGTTTTTAATATAGGATAAACAACGTAGGGTATTTAATTGGAATTAGTGTATTAACGGGTCCCAAGGTATATCTTGGTGGATCGCTAAAGTTTTTAATGAATGATTTTCTTAAACAAAGAGTAATAGGTCTAAGTGCCCCTAAAATGTTCAAAAGACTGTAAAAGTGCTCGAGGAATGACCATGAACATCTTTAGAATCTTTTGTGTTACCTCAAGTTCGTACAGACTTATTATTTTGTTGAATTGATCACTCCCAGTTAATTTTGTTATACTATTTGAAATTGAGCTCAGTGAACTTTTAATATTTTAATTTGTGTATAGACTTATCATTTGATGTTTCACTTAGAAACTATGTGGGTGAACACCCTTAAGGGCAGGTTAAGTTGTTAAAAAATCTCCACTCTTACAATTGAAATTGAGCATGTGGTGTTAGACAAATATTTATGATTGATTGTGTACTCTTCTAGACCTCATTAAGTGATGTTAGATTGAGTCCAATTTACTATCAAGCTCTCAAGTCTTCATGGGTAGACTTGAAATTTTAGAAAGAAGGTTGAGTGAAATGAACTTAATTATTGTTAAAAGATTGTATCATCATGTGACAAATGATTCAGGGCTTCTGATTAGTGAGTTATTATCTTGTTTAACATAAGCCCTTCACCTTAGCATCATCCAATTTAATTAACTTCCAAAACACAACAATTTAAGAAAGTACATTTATACTCTTTTGTAGAAAATAGAATGAGTTGGTTTCTATCCTTTAACCCTTTATGTTTCCATCATTTTAGAAAACTATTTATGATCAATATTACCCTTTTACCTTTTGGTTTACCCTAAATTTTGATTAAGTTTAAAGATCCCTTAATTACCACTTTTCCCTTAGGGGGTTTCAGCTTCATAATTCTTTAAGTTTAACTCAATTGACTTTGCAACTTTTTTGTTACCCCACTCATGAGTCTATTAGAATATTAGAAAAGAATTATATTTTTTAAAAATTTTATTTAATTTTTAAAATAATTATTTTAGTCTAAAAATATAGATTTTTAAAGATAATTAATTTAACCAAGTAAAATAAATTTTTTGTCCTTAAGCAGGAAACTATTGGAGGTTCATTTAGATCAGAGAACCACTAGGAATTTTTTTTATTTTGTGAAATTTTGAATTATATTTTAGTTTTTCCAATTTTCTGATTGATTTTAATGAATAAATAAATAGAAAACATATTTTTTTTAGAAAAATATTTTTTTTATATTTTTCATAAATCTCACTGATTCCAAGGAACTAAGCGAAGTACAAATTGCATTTTTGTAATTTTTTATATTATTTATTGTAATTATTTTTATTCACAAATCAAGAAAAATATATTTAATTATTTAAACCACCTTTTTACACCATTGGAACTTTACAAACATCCCTTTATATTATTTTCTATAATTTGGGGAGACATTTAGGGAGATTTGGAGTATTTTCACATTTTTGAAAATTTTTTGGTATTTTTAATTATTTTAAATTTATAAAATAGCTTAGAAATGAAGTTTTTATTTTAATCTCAATTTTATTTTTGTTAGGTCCATCTGGTCATGAGGAACACTCCAAACCAATTTTCATTTTTTTCTAATTTTTTTTATTTATTATAATTATTTTAAACTAAATTAAACATTTACTTAGAAAATATATATTTACATTAGAAATAACTTTTTGTGGCTAACAAATTTTTACAGAGGCCTGTTAGGAAGATNTTGTGGCTACCAAATTTTTACAGAGGCCTGTTAGGAAGATTGCCTAAAACTTGACCCATTTTAGTAATTTTTTGAATTACTTTATATTTTTCTATCTTTTAGTGATTTTTAATAATTTGAAATAAAAAAATGACTTGAAAATTTTATAAATATTACTTTTATTTTTTTTAAGATCATCTATAGTGAACCTTCCAAACAAGATTTTACATTTTTCTGGTTTTTGTTTTTTTATAATTTTTTAAATTAAAATAATACGAAATATTTAAAAATTTTTATGGCTTTTGACCATAGAGATGTCCTCTGACATTCGAAAAATTAGATAATATCATTAAGATCATCCAAAACAAACTCTCAAATTTTCATTTAGTTTAAATAATTATTTAATTTTTTTTTATATATTTACTCTATGGAGTATTTCATTTATTTAAAAAAAATAAAAAAATATTTTTAAGTTTTAATCCAAAATTTTCTCCTCTGTTTATTGAGCACAAGAGTATTTTTATTTCTTTTTTTTTATGAATTTTCTACACCAAGATATGTGTTTTTAATGTATTTGTATTTATTTAATTCGAAAATACCATATTTATCTACTTATTCGAGTCAGCCACCAGCACAACCTTGGTGTCTCGAAGTCTCATGCATCGTCTGCTGATTCGTTGTGCTTTCCACGCAGCCCACCACATCAGGCCGCGGTTCGTAGTCCTTTCATCCATCCGACACAATGTGATATGTCCATTCGATACACGCAGGAATGGACTGCATTCATTCATCATCACCGATCATCCTAACCCGGGAACTGTCAATGTTCTAGACCAAATATCTCACTTGATTCTCAACCAAATGACTCGGGGTTTGTTCCTACACCTTCATCTAAGCGAGACAAACCATCTATACGATCAAATACATACAAAATACAGTTCACTTCACAATCGATGAAACCGTGACAAAATTTAATGATTTTGAGTTACACCTTTTCCCAAAAGGTGAGGCCTCGATTGGGTTGGTTGGAGATGATTTTTATAAGTCGATGAAACTCCTTGAAGTGTTGCCTTGAGCTGAGAAGCAGTCTAAGTATGATTTCGATTGGAGGGTGTCCCTGGCTTAGTCTAGGACTTTGTTAGGGTACTCGAGAGAGGGGGCTTTTTATTGAGGAAGTGGTTTTGAATTGTTGGGAGCTTATGGAATGATCAATTTGGAGTTTTGAAGGGTTTGTTGAAATGGTCGAAAAGATCCTGAATTTTAGTGGTGAAAATAGGTTTTCTCAGTGGGAATGGGTGGCTAAGGATGGTGGAATTGCACTTAGGAAGACTGTGAGAATGTCTAGAAGCAATTGGGCAGACTTTTCCCTAGGTTTTGGATGATCTCAAAATTTGTCCTTGGATGGGGATATTTATAATTGAGGCCAAGGGGAAGGCCACAAGCTACCATTGGCCGATGCCAATAAGATGAGGTGGGGCCTGAGAGGCGTATTTCACCAATAGGAGAGAGCCACAAGGGATAAGCTCAATTTTGGGTCTAAGGCAAAGTGAAAGCTCTCGATTTTGGGTTTTCTGGCCACTAGGGCGCCAGGTCAAGCCAGAGAAGGCAACTAGCTGGCTCAAGGAGATCAGGAGAAGGTTTAATCGTGTTTGTACTTAGGGTTTGATGGCTTATGGCATGTGTAAGAGATTTATCCATTTTTAGGTGAGGGGTTTCCATGATTCAAGGGACCCTTGGTCCATAGCCCAAAAATGGGTTTAGGCTAGGATTGAGGTGGCAGATCACAAGCTTAGGTTTTGTTGGGGTAAATAGAGTTTAATTAAATCAAAAGGATATAGAAAAGCTTTGTTTTGGGCTTAAAATTGGTTTTAGGCTTGACCATGAACTTTGGGCTTGGATCTAGACCAATTGATGGTTCAATTTGGCCCAGGGAAATGTCATGAAGTGTTTGGGAATCAAATTTTGTGAATTTGGAGTGGTTACATAGCTTAATTTAATGGATAATGGAGGTGTGGTCAATTTATGATATTTGATTTGGACTTGCAACTGGGTCTAATTGTCCTAGAATTTATTTTCAATTGGGCTTGGACATGATTAATTTTGATGTGGATTTTTAAATTGGGGGAGTTTGAAGTGAATTTGATGTGAATTGGGAGTGATTTGGGGACCTTGGGCATTTAGGGGTAATTAAGGGATTTTGGTTAATTTTAGTGGATTTAATTGCAATTAGGGTTATTAGGTGGTTGAGATTGATTTTGGGATGTTTGGAGTGAACTTGGAGGTTTTGTGAATTTTTTTAAACAAGAGGGGCATTTTGGTAATTTTGGGTGGTATAAGGGCAATTTGGGAATTTTGGGGAAATTGTGGTACTTTGTCCAATTTGGAGCGGTTCAATATTATTTTTTGTGAGAATTTGGGCATATTAAAAAATTTTAGGGTTCTACGGACATTTTGATAATTTTTTGAAAATATGGGGATAAAAGGCCAAGGTTGGATGTTTGGTGGAATTGAAGCTTATTAGGTATGTTGGTCATGAAGTTCCCTTCTTGGTGCCATGAGACCAATGGCAAAGCCCATTTTGGATCCTTCACATGTTATTCCTAGCCACCCTTAGCCAAAGTTTAAGGGCTTGGGGACCACCCACATGAGTTTCCAAAAAGGTTCGGGAAAATGGCCAAGCCTGAATGATTTTAGGGGTTTAGGATTGTGTGTTAGTTTTGATGGACTCAAGTGTGTGTGTGTGTGTGTGAGGTTATGACCGAGACCAAGTCACCCAGGGTTGCCCTAAGCTCTCACTGATCGTATTAGAACTCGCTCTTAGGTCTTCACATGTTGGTCTTAACCATCCTAAATGACATTCAGAGACTTGTGACCACCCAGGTGGGACTTCACAAGAGGAGTAAAGAAGTGTTTAAAATTTCTATGTGAGAGGGCTCCATTTACTAAGTCTGCTAGGATAGTCAACAGGAAAGTCCTCTCATAAAAAATGAGGTCAATAACCTCGTCGACTTGAAGTTAACTCAGATTGGCCAACCGAGTCAGAAGGCAAATAGAAAATATGCCCACACTTGTAAAATATCAGAAATACCATAGTACAAGCCCTTCCAAATAGAGGAAAAAACGCAATATGATCATTATACTATCACCTATATAAATAAGGGAAACATTTTAGGAAAAAGACACTACTCAACATCGTTCATTACACTCTCTCACTCACACACACACACACTCTCTCTCTCTCTCTCTCCTTATTTTATACTTATTTCTTGGGTGTGACTCATGAATAATCTTAGTTTCAACATCTTAAAAAGTGTGGTGAGCACGAATCATGCCACCAAAAAGAGGCCATGCAAGGAGAAGGACCTCGTAACAGAGAGACTAATATTAAAGTGGAGTGCATCAGAGAATTTATGGTTCATGAGATCTAGTATATGGAGGATCAGATGCTAAAAATGATTAGAGGTGCGCTGAACCGTGAGTAAGATCAATTACCTTGATAGGATTTTCTAGCACATAATGACAGAAGAGTCTCCTCTGTCTGGAAAAAAAAGGATAAAACCTAGTCTCATGATTGGGTTAGCAATATTCAAAAGACGCGGCGTTAGGTGTACTGATGCACGTCGCTATCTAGAAAATATGTTCACTTGGTAGATCTCCGATGTCAAACCACTGGAAAGATTCAAGTTTTTGAAACTTCAATCTTACAAGGGTTGGACAAACCCAACTGATCACTTCGTATCCTTTGAGTAGGTTGTATGTCTATTCAAGATCAACGAAGCACTAAAGTGCCAAATCTTCTTCACCACACTAAGGGACTCAATTCTTAAGGGGACCAATGGAATATAAGAAAGAGTGATCACATCATTTACAAACTTCAAGTGAATGTTCATTACACCATTCTTTAGTGCACATAAATCCAAGAAGAGCATATATGCTCTCCTGCAGTTTTGTTAGGGATAGAACATAATCTTGCGTGCCTTTGCTACTTATTTCCAAAATGAAATGTTAGAGGTTCATAACATAGAACCCATGTTTTTTTTCACACAAAGCAACCACCTATCAATAAGGATGTCTCTCATTCAGGAAATATCCAAGGAGCCACTTAAAGCTCATGTAAGGCATATAATAGACATAGCTCTTGATACCTTTGGAGGGGATCCCATCGAGCCAGCTTATAGGGGTCTCAAATGGATGTGTAAAATATGTGTGGCGACATGGTGCCACAAAAGTATTCACATTCTCACATCTCATTTACCAAAGCAGACATACGGCTGAATGTCAATCCATACAATGACACTATCATCATCATTGCTTTAATTAATCACTCATTTCTTTATTATAACCACACTCATCGATTCTAGGCGCTTGGTGAATATTATCTTCAAATCCATTTTTGAAAAGATGGGTTTGATCACCTTGTTGACCTCACTTTTGTTTAACCCTTCGTTAAAATTCAAAATTAAACACTAAACACTACCAATTAGATCAGCATGGTCACGCCCAATCAGGGCATAATCACATTCAGAAGTTCCTAGGTGTGGTCACGTTAAGTTCGGACGAGCCGCACCTAGGAGTTCCTTGGCGTAGTCATGCCCGATTCAGGCATATCCATGGCAAACAACTTCTTAGCA
This sequence comes from Phalaenopsis hybrid cultivar, assembly GCA_002079205.1. Classification (NCBI taxonomy): domain Eukaryota; kingdom Viridiplantae; phylum Streptophyta; class Magnoliopsida; order Asparagales; family Orchidaceae; genus Phalaenopsis; species Phalaenopsis hybrid cultivar. The sequence continues at coordinate 67,505 of JXCR01132692.1, forward strand.
TGTTCATGCCCAATGCTGGAGTGACAACACCCCCGAGCCATGCCAGTAATTCAGTTCTACCAGTGAATCAATGTGACAGTTCACACTGGTGATCTATGGGAGCTCCAACTGCTAGAGGAATCTCGATCGTCGATGCAACACCTTAATCAACGATCACAGAGGCCTATAAATTGAACCTTTTGACATTGATTCGTGGACTGACATCGACCTTAGATATAGAGACGAGCATGTAGAAAGAAGAGTTTGAGCGTCATCGTCCTCCTTTTTGGCAAACCATCATGGGCTGCCTCCACTTTAGTAAGACTTATCTTTGATACTCTCCAGGTATGCCTATGGATGTGCTTGCTTGTAATCTTAAATGGGTATTATGAATTTTGGAACTTGATTTGTGCAGTAATGTGGCATTGCAGCTTTATCCCTGACAATGGTGCGAAATCATGATACCTTTCCCAGTTCAGATTAAATTTACACACTAGGGGTCTCACATAGATATAAGTGTCATACCAGTTTTATCAGATTATTGAGTTTGGATTATCGATCCCATAGAGAATGTAGTAATTTAGCTTATGAATCAGTCCAGCTTACTATAATGATTTTTAGCCTGAAATTAAAGTTAGTTTAAGTTGTGTTTACTAGTCTTAATAAATTACTGATAATCTTATTGATTTATTGTTAAGGTAATTCTACCAAGCTAAATAGAGCGGGAAAATCAAGATATAAGAACTACCCTTCCCTTAGAATAACATAAGTAGTGTGTAGGAATGGAATACTTGGAATAGAAATTGTAGCGAGTGACAAATAGAAGCAATCTTCTTCTTTACCCTCTATCAAGTGCATTAATTAGTNTCCTTCAGGTAAATTTTATACTATTTTTGTAACTTGCTCAAATTATGAATATTTTAGTATTTTATGTCTTTATACTTAGACTTATTGTACTCATTATAAGGATAATTAATGATGGCTACTCAATGTTTTGCGTCTTAGAATCATCATCCGTAATCCCGACGATGACTCCTGGAAGACAGTCATCCCACTTTCTTGATGGTGTCATACTCGGCGTTGTGTCTACCATTGGCTTCGCTATTGTTCTCGTTCTCGGTTTCCTTTGGATTTGTTTATTATCTCGAAAATGGAAATTTGGCCAGAGATACGTTCAAGTGGATAAAGAGGTTCAGGATGTTGGTAAGTTTCATATAATACTTTGGAAGATTTACATGCATAACACTCAATTCCTATGTATTTACACATCTAACACTGAACCTCAATTTTTACGTGCATACTACCTTATGTGTGCATGAAAAGATGTATTTCATTTAAAAAAAAAAAGTTAAAATGGTGGTATTTTTTATGTGATATAAAAGATTTGGGTGCTATAAATGTAAAAAGTAAAGTTTAGGTGATAGATACATAAATGCATAGGAATTGTATGTAATGTTTGTAAATGCCCTTAATACTTTTTGTATTTTGATATGCTCTCTCTCTCTCTCTCTTGCTCTCTGCATAAATTATTGGATTGGATGTCTTTATGAAAGGCACAAAGCTTGTCACATTTCATGGAGAACTCCCATATTCATCCGGGGAGACTATTAAAAAGTTAGAATTACTTGATGAAGAAGATTTGGTTGGGTCGGGCGGGTTTGGAACAGTGTACAAGCTCGTTATGGATGATTTGCGCGCATTTGCTATTAAGAAGATTGATCGAAACTTTGAAGGATTGGATGAACTTTTGGATAGGGAACTCCCTATTTTGGGCAGCATCAAGCATATCAACCTTGTCAATATAAGAGGTTATTGTAGGCTTCCCTCAACCAAACTTCTTATATATGATTTTATGGACTTGGGAAGCTTAGATCATTATCTCCATGGTAATTAAGCTCTCAACTATTACTTTGCTGCCTTAAATTTCTAATGAGAAAAGCGTCAAAATAGTCCTCTGACTCAATGCAAGGAGTCATTTTAGTCTCCTTATAGGCTGAAATAGTCTCCATGGATGACTATTTCAGCCTCATTTTAAAGAGTCTGGGGACTAATTTGGTATTTTATAGACTCTGGGACTAAAATCGCCCCATGTAAATAATGAAACTATTTTGACACTTTACTCTATTTCTTGATAAAGGCTAATATATTATTAGATTTTACATGATTGTAATTATTTTGTTTTTCTTAATCAATCGTAGAAGCCGAGGAAGAGCAGTCTTTGAACTGGAATGCGCGGATGAAAATAGCTCTTGGGTCGGCTAGAGGACTTGCGTATTTGCACCATGATTGTTCGCCGGCGATAATCCACCGTGACTTTAAATCCAGCAATGTGCTCCTTGACCAGTGTCTTGAGCCTCATATTTCTGATTTTGGACTTGCTAAGCTTCTTGCTGATGTTGATGCTAATGTCACCACAGTAGTGGCTGGTACCTTTGGTTACTTGGCACCAGGTTAGTAATCTAATTCCCAAATTTCTAATTTCTAAAATAATTTGTTCACACTCCTATGGTCATGTGAATCTATAATATTGAATTTTTAAGAATTCAATTATTTATCAACTTAAGAAAATATTTTGTTAAATTTCTATTATATGGATTTAATTTTTGATGAGAAAGTAGAGATTAGTTGCTGGGCGCTTGTTGAGATTTGGTAATGTTGAGATGAATGTGTGAATTATTTATATTTAATGGAATGATGGGGAGTAACATCTATTGAAAATAGGGTGACCAAAAAAAATGGCTTACTCGTTTGAGCAACTGTTGGATAGAAGTGCAAAAGGAAGTATTGATTTATAAATATTTGCTTTTAAGAGGGATGATGGGGAATGGAGAAGATAATGCAATGGAAAATGTTGGATAATTGTGTAAACATATTTGCATAAAATATAAATTTAACACCTCTGTTGTACTCAACTAGAATGAATGGAGAATATGTATTCATTATAAGGTTTAGGAAGAGAAATGAGTAGACCAAAGTATATAAATATGAAGAATTATGATAAGCAAGCATGGAAATAGAAAAGGTGGTATACGACGACAACAACAAAGCCTTAATCTCACTTTAATGTCTCAATCAACATGTGAATAATTGTTGACTGACCCCAAATAGCTGTGATAAGTTTAAAGATGATGATAGTCGCAAAATCTCATTTTTTTATTGTAGAATACCTACAAACTGGTCGTGCAACCGAGAAATTGGATGTCTACAGCTTTGGCGTCCTCTTGCTCGAGTTGGTGACAGGGAAAAGACCAACTGATCCATCATTTGTCACAAGAGGCTTAAATATAGTAGGCTGGGTAAATTTCATTTTCCATCTTCTTTATTTACTTATGTTTTTGAGAAATTTACATAAGCAGCGTACAATTCTTATGTATTTACATATCTTATATCTAAATTTCTATATTTACATGCAAAATTTTGTTATTTTTTATTGATATTAAATGTTTGAGTGTGCGCTATTCTGATTTATATGTAAAGGCATAAGAAATGTTTGTTATTTATATAAATGCCCCTTTTTTTTGCTGTTCTGATTTCGATCGAACATGAACTCGATTCGATAACACAGATGAACACTCTGACAGAAGAACATAATAAGTTAGAGGATGTATTGGATATAAACTGTGGGAATGTGGAAGTTGAAGCAGTGGAAGCCATACTTGACATAGCAGCAATGTGCACAAATGCAGATCCTGATGAGAGACCAACAATGTTCAGAGTGCTGCAGATGTTGGAAGAGGAGCTCATGTCTCCCTGCCTCAGTCATTTCTATGAGCCTCATTTGGAAATCTGATGAAGCTAAGTTTTGTAGTTAGATTTTGTAAATATTATTTACATTTTTGTGTGACTTTGTTTGAGCATTTGTTTTTTCTTGTTTGTTCCATTATATCCCCATTTGGAAACTGAGTTTATGAAACTAGATGTTGTTATTGGAGGCATTTGTAATGGAAACATGCTAGAGTTGGAGATTTTGTAAATTCAGAATTTTATTTTCACTTAAAATGAGAGAATAAATTATTTTCTTAACATGTTTTTCCATTATATATTTAAATGGAAATTCTGATTTTAATTACAGAAGTTAAAAAGGAAAAATGTTGCTCATGAAGTCCTGATGCAAGACGCATCATGATGGGCATTAAGGGTCCGTTTGGGGCAGCTTATAAGTGCGGGCGGCGTTTTCAAAACGCTGTTGCACTGTTTGGTTTGCCCGTTTCACCAGCTTATCCGAAATTGTGTTTGAGTTTTTACAATAAACGTTGGCTGCAGGTCGGCCCCTACGGTCGGCCCGCGGGCCGCGTTTCAGGATAAACAGTTTATCCTGAAATGCACAAGCTACCCCAAACGAACCCTAAGTCTTTTGATTTATATATAGCAACTGCACGCCTATATTAAGATAATTCTAATTTTTTTGCTAAATTTATCCATAAATACATACATACATATATTATTTATATACATAAAAAATATGCCACCAAAAAATGCGTGATAAGACATGAATCTAGATGCATGTTAGATAAAATAATTTTATATTCAAATTAAAGATTATAAGGGCTCTGATTTCAATAATATTATAGCCAATTAAAATCTTGGTAATATCAAAATACAACATTTAGATAATACCAACCCAACAATACAAAAGAAGATTTGATCCGAACACAAATGATTTTAGATTACACACTTAAGGCATGATGGGAAACTTTGAAACATTAATTGAAGGCTATAAATGATATTCAAATGTGGCATATTTATAGTTAAGTCGTGTCTTCTAATGAGTGTAATCTAAAGAATTTAAGATAACTCAATTCTGATATCATTAAAACACAAAAATGCTAAAAGAATGTTTTATAATGAAGAAAATTAATACAGACAGTCAAATGGAATGTTACAAGTTTTGCCTAAATTTATTGTCTATCTAAAACTTGTATAAATAATAACCCATTTTCGCTTGTAAGGGGAGAAGGAATTGAGAACTCAATCGAGACTCTTGAAGAAATTTGAATATTGCTATAAAACTGTTAATATTTTTTGGAAATTATTGTATGAGCTTTATAATTCAATCAAAACTCTATAACTATCTTTTTTGCTTAAAGAGAACAGCGAAATCTTGTACTTTGAAATTTATAATGTATTATTTTGACTACGTAGACTCCGTAATTTTTCCTATGCTCAATTTTTTCTTGTAGTATCCCTCATGTCTCCTTTCTTAGCTCTTCATTTACTTGGATGTGGTAGATCTTCATGCAACTTTGAATGGAGCTATTAAGAGGGCTTATAACTATAGAATAATATTTTAAATAAATAAATATTTAGCATATGCATGTAACATATTCAACATCTTAAGCATATTAAGTTTAAAAATACTAACAATTTTGTGTTAGTTGATAATAATAAAAAATTATAAATTTATTTTAAGTAATATTATTTTTTATTTTTTTCTATTCTTTCTTTGTCATTCAATTCACATTCAAAGATAAAATAGAAAAAGGAACATATAATATGGGAATTCATCTAAATGAAGTGGCCTAAAAAAAAGAGATAGAGGTAATTAACATTTAATCAGTAAAAAATATATAATTTTTTTCTTCTATAACGTAAATCACATGTACTTTTTCTTTTTTTTTATTCAATTAAATTGTATTTTGAAGCCATTTTTCAAAAAATACACACAATATATAGATAAAGAAGGGTTGGAGATGATATATATATATATATATATATNGTAAATCCCACATCTCGCTTCTCATTACTGGATTAGTCATGAACAACTCATTGCAGCAAATGCCCGATTAATGTATATGATGTTTCGGGGCACACCAAATGCACACAATTGGTATTCGACAGAATTACCGACTCAAATCTTTACTGATGCAGATTAATGGAATTTTGATATCTTATTTGTGTATTATGATCGGAGCTAAAGTTTGTTTATCTTTTGCAGGAAATTTACTGTTATAAATAACAATTTTATTTTGAAAATTAATTTGGCAATGCTAATTAGATTTTTTATGCTGCTGACATTTTCAATTATAATTAAGAAATGCTAATTAGGTTTTTATATGCAGCTGACAGTTTCAATTAACTTTTATCACATTGAGATTACACGGCATTTTTCATTCATTTGATTGATTTAGGGTGTCATATAGTACATGAGAAGGCATACTTTAATGGACATGGAACTTAATGAGATCTAGTTGTTTAAAGTATATATATGATATGTATATATATATATATATATATATATATATATATATATATATATATATATATATNAGCGCAAAATAATTAATTATGTTGGCCTCATATCCAATCGATCGAAAAAGAGAGACGAGCTAGAGCCGACAGACATGGAAGGAGGATGGCGATCTTCTTGCCGTCGCCGTAAATGCGAAGCTTTCTTCCGATTACTGCACTAAACATCTCAGGGTTTTGGTTCTCTCGCCGGCGTCGATCACCGAAGTTAGGGTTTCTTGAACTGTCTGTCCCCATTCCATCTCGGTACTTTCCGAAAGCTCTCCAACCCAAGATTCTCTCATTGTTTGATTCTTGAAATGACNGTGGAAAAGAGGCAAGACTTTTGAATGATTAGATCAAGTGTTAATTGATCATAAATGAATGTAGTCTTTTAATTTTACTTAAATTGCTCATTTAGGTTTCTTGGGTTCTGATCACACTTTTCATTTGATAAAAATTGGTTTCTGTAAAAGACAAGCTAAGCTTGCTTTCTGTTTTCTTAATGTCTGGTTTAAGCACAAGTCTCTTAAAGAGGTTATCACAAATAATTGGTTTGTTAATTTTACCACTTCCCATTGGGTTACTTTTTTGGAAAAATGCATAACAATATTGCTAGCCACATTGAAAGTCTTTGAAAACGTTACCACCAATGTTCTCGAGGATTAAACACATCTTTGCCATATGAAAAAATGATTTAGTGATGATCTATTAATGAAGTTGATGTAATTGAATAAAATAATAAGCTTAATGTTTTCATTCAAACTGAAATTGACTTTTTGAGGCAGAAAACTACTTATGTTAATTTGGTGAGATTGATCGTACTCTAATTTTTTTCATGCTTGAATCCATGAAAGTAGGTAGGACAACACTATTATATAAATTAAGAGGAGTAGTGGGGATTGGCTTTATGAGCAAGACCACATCATTTATAGTGCGATAAGTTATTTTCAAAATCTATTAAATGCTTTTGATTTTCATCTTGCTTATTTTAAAAGAGATCTTTTCGATATATCTCATTTAATTTTTTACCATAATTTTCTTATTGCTATTCCAGAAGAAAAGACAAATATTTAATGCTCTTAATTTGATTGAAATAAATAAGTTTGTGAGGCACTCATTTATTTACATGATTGGGAAATAATAACAAATGCTATGACTAATGTTGTTCAATGTTTCTTTCAGGGTGTTATTCCACATAAATACTTCAGGTGTGTTGCCAATATTTTAATTCCCTAAGAGCACTTAAAATGTTCTTGGTACAGTTTTAGCCCTATCAACCTTACTTTAGTGGTGTCCAAAGTATTGAGTAAAATCATTGTTTAAAATTTAGATCAATTACTTTCCTCAATTCTTTCTTTACAACAATTTGCTCTTGCTCCTGATCATTGCATTACTGATTGCATTTTTATCGCACAAGAGCTATTTCACTCTATTGATAAAAATAGAAGAGGTGGTAATGTTATATTAAAGTTTGACATAAAAAAGACTTTTGACATTATTAATTGAGAATTCATATTATCACCATCTATTCTAAGGTTATTGTGATATTATACTTCTTGTTGGCAGTTGGACAGTTTGGTATGTATTATGTTCAAATTGAATTTGATTCGAAATTAGTTTTTATTAGTTGCAATAATATTTCTATTTGCCTGTGGTGTTGTCTACATATTTGGAAGAAAATTTCCGTGTTGCTGCCTCGTTTTCAGGTTAGATGGACTCATTGCTACAAATAAGCGAACAAGCCGACGAATTTCTTGGCTAAATCAGGTGTCACATCCGCTTCAGTTCACATGGGAGTTTCTCCTCCTTCAGAGGTTGCTAGGCTTATTTGTGTTGATCAAGAACCATTTTTTAATGCTAATGTTGTATTTTGTGGTTTTCTATTGCGTGTGTTGCAGTTTCGATTAATGTTGAATATGATTTCTTTTGTGTGGATTATTTTTTCAGTTACTTGCAATATATATACATACATACATATAATTTTTTTTCCCTAACTATTTTTCTTAATGAGATGGTGCAAAATATTCTTTTGTTTTTTAACACAACAATAATACAAATTTACTTGAGTTCCTTTCACAAATCTTCAATTCTAATTATGCATCTCAATCGAACCTTCGCTTTACCCTAAACATTTACCTATTCCTAGAAAGAACTTTGACTTGGGACTTCATATGTCCTGCGTCGTTGCCGTGAAGTCCGTGGGAATAAGTAACGCATTGATCAGTGCTGCAATTGTGGGCACATGTTGGCCCAAACGTAGGTAGTCCTTCAGTTTCTTTAATAGTTTCATACTCTTCTTGGAGTATCAAGGGAAAGTCATACAGATTCTTCTTTATATATATAAAAAAAAGCCAGCTTGGTCCCTATGGACTAACATTACAAATTTAGATGGCTAAAATTCTCTTATTCAATTCGTTCGTGCAGAGGGTGAAATGAAATATTATATGTACACTCAGGGTCTGTTTGGGGAAGCTGTAGCTTATTGAATAATCTGCTGATAAACTGATTAAAAATAATCTACTGATAAACTAGGTGAGGTGACTACTACAAATTTTTATTTTTTTGGAAAAGCCAGACCATTGCCAATAAGCTCCCACCGCACCTAGTAGGTGCGGTGTGAAAACACAGTTTTCTGCGTTTTGATAATGCATAAACTGTCAAAACACAGTTTACTCAAACAGGTCAGGTGCGTTTTTAAAATGTCACCGCACCAAATAAGTTGGCCCAAACGGGCCCTAAGTCCAGATGAAAATTGGTTTACACAGGTAAAATAGGTTTCATTGAAATCATTAAAATTTTTACGTGAAAATTTTAGAAAGACGAAAAAACATGAAACTGAGCAAACTAAATTAATTTCGTATGTAAAAAATATTATAGAAGTCAGCCCGTCATCTTAATTGGAGCAAATGAGATTATGAAGTTTGGAATGTTAGCTAGATCTCTTGTGATTGTAGTAGAGATTGTTGAAGTAGCACTGAATTATGAATTTTAGATAATTATGATCAAATAATGATAGTCATGCAATGATGATTGGATGATGATCAAACAGTGATGATTGAGTGCAATTAGTCAAATAATGTTGATTAAAGTACTCAAATTAAATGAGATTATTAAAACGAGGATGGTCAGATAGTAACAACCGACTGATAGTAGTTACTGATGGTGGTCATCAACATTCAACTTTGATCAACATATGAAATTTTGAGTTGTTTAGATCTCTAAAGTTTCCCTAAATTTTGGTCAAAATTCATTTCATGTGAAGAATAAGAAATTATTTAGAACTTTGTAGAGTGACAATTCAAGAAATTTGGCCAAAATTTTAGAGCATCCGATCAAATTGTCTGTGCTGTTATTTTTATCAGCGAACAGTTTATTTAGCACTTAAGCATTTTAATAATTTCAAAATTAGATAATTCTAAGATCATTATATTTCTTGTCAAACCACTCTTTTTTATAGTAAGCAGATAAATTTTGAACATCATTTGATTTAATACTTAAAGTCCGAAAGATTTCAACCGTACGAATACTTGATTTAGGCTCATTTTTAGCTTAGATTTGAATACTTGTAGTATAATTGTACTCATTTTATTAGGATATTTAGTTCAACCAATAAAGTTAAAACATTTTAAGTCAAACATTGCATTTGTCATCCCAAAATAATTTGAGTATTCAAATTTTGCATACAAAATTATCATTAAGAAAAAAATTTGGGACATGGCTACTCCCTCAATGTTATTATAGTGTCTCATTAGAGGCATAAACCAAGTACAAATTTTACAATAATAATTTCAACTGTTTCTAAACATGGTGTTTTCTCGAGAGCATAAAGTATTCCAAAAAGTTTGATCCAAAACCTACAGAATTTCTTAAAATGGGATGTAAATATTTCGTTGGCTTCTGAAAATGTCAAAATTGTGTTAAAAAAGAAGTAAGAAAGACTGATTCAGGCCTAAAATTTGGACCCAACACATGAAACGAGGCTCGGGCGGTGTACTGCAGCAAGGTGTTTATATATATATATATATTTTTTTTTTAAATGTTTAATGAAAGATTTTAAATTAAAACATTAGTTTTTCAGCTTACTATTCCTTTATTTTCTTTATTTTTAAAATTAATGTAAAAAATTTTTAAAATATATCAAAATTTTTTCAAAAATTTTAATAGAATATAAATGAATATGCAAGTTCTGATATATGGGAAATTTTCACCAAAAGCTCTTGCTGAGTTGAACCCACCTGATGAAGTGGGTGAATCTAGTCCAACTACTGAAGTAGCTAAATCTAGCCTGCCTGCCAGAGTGATTGATCTGAGTATTCTCACCTTCCATAGGAGAATAACCAATCCTACTTATACCCGGGTAAAAAATTGAAGAAGCCAACATGACCGCTATGCACACTTTTCAAGAATCACTCATTAAATAGGCCACCCGACACTTAGGACTAAATCCTTTCATCCAAACTTCGGGGATGGTTGTCGTACTGACAATATCTGATATCAACCAATAATACATAGCATCGATGTCAGAATCCTTCCATCCAAATACTATAGGAAGGTATCGGTTAAATACAGATATGTATTATGCTGACTAATTAGAACTTTTCTCCCCCATGTATAAGGAGAGAGAGAAAAGCAAAAGCGAAATCGTTCTCTTTACTCTCCCCAAAAAAGCTTTATCTTTGACTTCCAATTTATCTCTTTCCCATGGACTACTTTTAGGTTAGGGAATCTCTGAGGAGCCGCCTTCTCTCAGTTTACCGGAGATTGGAAATTGATATATTTCTTAAGATCCCTTCAAAATTTGTCATCCCTCTCTATCTTCGTGGCAACTTTTCTGTGATACAAGGTCTGATGTTCTCATGAACAATACGGAACCCCACATTCTAAAAAAGATTGTAGTGAGCATGACGTTCATAATGAAAATTTGCAAGAAAGACCCTTCCCACTAGAAAACTGCCTCTGAGAATAATGGGCTATACCAGGGTATTTGTAACTCAACAAATCAATGAGTTGAGTGAACTAATGAGAAAAAAAAATGGATGATATAGGGGAAGCATCTCGAATCCAATCTCAAACTAGAACATATATTAGGTCGTCAAGTTCAATAGCATGTAGTCAAGATCTAATGAGAATTTAAGGCGTATCGCAACAAGAAATACCATGACAGGAACAAACGAGGTGAGAGCGACATGCCCAAGGCTTACCAAGGGCAGAAGTAAGAAGAGCTCTTGACTTAATTTTTTAAATTAAATAAATTACGCGTGGATGCTTTTGAACATTCAAAATGGGAATGACTTGTTGCACATTCTCTAGGAGATGAATGAAGAAGAAGATTTTCTCCTAATTGTCATAAATAAAAAGATGAAGAAGAAAATAGAAACTAAAAGACCCCTTCTCAAGAGAGATCACAGAAGTCGAGACATTGAGGAAGTTTTAGATTCCATCTTTGAAGTTTTACACAGGAAAATCCAATCCCCCTAACCATCTAGCCTCCTTTGAGTCATTTTTCTGTCTGCTCATGATAAACGATGCATTGAAATATCATTTATTTTTCATGCTATGAAAGAATCAACCCTGCATTGGTTCTACTACTTATTGGTAGGAGTCACTTACTCCTTCCACACACAGAAGCCACCAAAAGCTCCAAGAACTCCTAAAGATATATCAGGAGCACAGTAAAACCTTGAAAGCTTCATCACTCATTTTCAATGAGAAATACTGGACATCCAAGACCTAGAGCTCATTGTCACTCACATTACCTTAGCCTAAGGCCTAACGAATAGTCATATTGGTATGTGATTTTCTTGCATAAACTGAAAATATTGGTAAAGCTACTGGAGCTCACGAATAGTCACATCTCTACAAAGGAATATAATTCTTGCCCTTTATGAACACGACAACTAGAGTCCTGGGAAAATATCAGAATTAGCCTCATGACAATCATCAAGACTAGAGAATTTATTTAAGGAAAAGGAAACACATATGGAAAATCAATTTATTATGATCAAAGAAATATAGAGGAAGAACGTGTCGATAGAAGGGTGAAAAAACGTAGGAGCTGCTCTGGCTCCTCCCATCCCCTCTAAAATCAAAACATTGAGAGTTTTAATTATTGATGTTGTAAGACCATTCAAAATAAAAACATTTCCAAGAATCCATTTCCAATGATGGCAGGAACACACACTCGTAATCCTAATTGATATTGTGCATATCATCTAGATCATGTTCACAAAAACAAAGAATCTCATCATGTTCACAACCTCATCAAAGAATTAATCAAAATAAGAAAACCAAAGGAGCTCATAGCCCATGAGACTCACACTCAACAAGAAAAGGCGCGACCACCTTCAATGAAGAGGTGCTTCGATGAGATTGGTCCACATCATCGGAACTGTACTGGCCACCTTCGGAGGAGACAAACCAAAAGTTGCATGAAGGTTCAAACTAAGAAAAGTGAAGATAGGAGAAATTTGTTTAACCACTTTGACTGAACCTACCACACCAATACATCATCCAGTCATTTTCATGAACGTTTATTTGCATGTAAGGAGAAATTTTTTTACATGAAGCTATGGTAGTCACTACAATAATTGAAGATTACAAAATTGGAAGCAATTTGATAGGCACTAGTAGCTTTATGAATATTCAGTTCAAAGTAGTTTTTGAGAAATTGAAAATCACTATAAAATGATTAGCCCCTACATTTGGACCGCTATATAGATTTTATGGGGAACAAAAAGAGACACGCAAAGTCATCACACTCTCAGTTACATCAGGAGAAGTAATTCACTAAGATGATCAATTTCATTGTCGTCTCCAATACCTATAATGACACTCTTGACAGACCAATTCTGAATACTCTTAAGGAAGTCACATCCACCTACCTCATCACTATAAAGTTTCTTTTTGGAAGACAAGTCATCCCTTTCCAAGAAGACTTGATTCAATCTAAAACTAGCTATTCACAAGCCTTTATGAATATAAAAAATGATCTCCTCCTACTCAAGAATAACAAGGGTAGCGATATTGAAGCTACAAAGGTCCTTGAGGTTGTGCTTGTATCTGCAGACAAGTCATCCCTTTCCAAGCAAACAAACAAGAAGTCAAAATTAAAACCAAATGTAGTCACAAAGATAAAAACTTATCTCCAATCCTCTCCACCAAACTCTTGAAGTTCCTTCGAATGTCTTCCTTCACTTACAATAAAAACTACAACTCAAAATAAAAAAAAGGGGTGGCTGTGTGTGTGGGAGAAATTGTAGGAGAGCGTGGAAGGGGCTGGAGAGAGAGAGTCTCCAAAAATGGGGCACTTCAATCGAATCCAAGTCTTGTTTTATAATTTTTCAAAAGTTTCCTTGGTGTCTCTTCAAAATGTGTCCACATCAATGTAGCTTCCAAGTGTTGCCTCATTTCAAAAGCCAATTGAATGTATTTTTGTGTCCATTAACTGTTTCCCACATTTTCACCAAGGGTTGCTTCAAAGGCCTCTTTGAAAATTTGTCCAAATTCTTTGAATCATCAAGTAACTACTTCTGACGCTTAAGCACAAAGTACTTGGCACTTTGGCGAGGCCTTCTCGATTTTATTGGCTCGTAAGAACCAGTTCTAAGCGCTTAGGCACGACAATTCTTTTGCACACCTTCTTTACTTTTGCTCCAAATTTGATCATTTTCACTCCTTACACAAATTTTCATTTATTTGATAGTACCTGAAAGAAAAACACACAAATACCTTCCATTAAAACGCAATATCTCAAATTTAATTATAAAAATCTTTACATAAAGACTATATATTTTAGGTGTATCATTTCCCTGGTTTGGTTCTTGTGTTTTAGTCTTTTCTGGGCTCGCTTGTTTTGAATTTTTTTACTAATTTATTGTTCCATTTATGTCATGGGTTCCACTTTCCCCTTTTAATGGCTGAGGATATTTTAAACAACAAGCAAGCATCATTTGTTGAGGTTGTTAGCAAAAAGGTGGGTGTCAGATTTTGTGTGGAAAACTTGGTTTTCCCCCAACATTACGATGACACTTTTGATGGAAGGGGTGATTATTCCTTCATTGGAAAAGCCTGCAAGAAAGTAAGCAAACAAGCATTATTTTTTTTTTTAGAATGATATGTCCATCCTAGCTAAGACTTGCAAATTTGCTCTCAATGACAAATTTCGACAAGGTCAACCTAAGATGGAAGTAATTAGGAAAATATTTGAAGATTTCAAATTAATAATTGACTGGAAAGTTGGACTTTTGATACGAGGAATGCCAATCTAATTAACTAAATAGGAAGAGTATGCAAGGATTTTTTCTAAGAAAATTCAATAAAATTGATGATAAATATATGACGTTGCTAAAATGGTCCATAGACTTTAATACAGGTCATGAAACTCCTATAGTTCCTATATGGTTCGGTTTCCTGGCCTCAACTTATTCAACCATAAAAAAATTTTCTTTATTGGGACCATCGTAAGTAGACTAAAGAAATTAGATGTACCAACTTTTAATTTAACAAGGCCTTCTTTTTCAAGGATTCTAGTTAAAAATGATATTACACTACCAGAGGTAGATGAGATATGGATAGGTACTGCACACAATGTGTATTGGCACCAAGTCATAATGGAGCAAAAACCATACTACTGCGGTCGTTGCAAAAAGTTTGGCCAAACTAAGAGAAAGTGTTTCAGGATAAATTGAAATTTAAAGCCTAATCACCTATTCATTTAGGTGTGGATACTGCTAAATACAACTAGGAACAGGAGTTGAACCAAACATCATGCAAGAGATTGGTAATGACAATAACCTATGAATAAATGAGATTACTGAAGACCCCATTAGATTTGAAGCACCTAACAACGAAACTCTTCACTATAATGAAGTGGAATCAAATGACAACAGACAAGAACAACCATCACAACATATTTTAGTTAATGATTTCGGAGTGGTAATTATTTATAATCAAGTGACTTCTCTTCCTTCACATGGTAATGATCAATTATTGGATGACAATCAAGATCTTATGTCTAATTCTCAACTCAGGCAACACAATCATGTCCAAGTGGCTCCTGATTTAACAGTTTATCCTAAAGTGACAGAACCTTTTGAACCACCTCCATTTGAGAGTACACTTCCAAAAATCAGATCTTCTCTGGAAGTGAATTGGGAGATCCAAGGAAGCAGAAGAAGGAATAAAGGCCATTTGGAACTGTGGCATCTATTAGAAGATAATTTAATTGATACAAGACATGGGGAGGCTCTTGGGAGACCCCTAAGAGCAATAAAGAACATTCATCATGATTAATATGCTCTGCTGGAACATCAGGGGGATCTCTAATCCAAATTCCATGAAAAGACTTATTAATCTCAATATAATTCATAAATTTTGTTGTATTGTTCTTTAGGAACATCTGGTATCAAAGGTGAAGAATACTATTGTGAGAAAATTTCCTGATTTTCAGATATATTCTAACATAAATAGTAAATATGGCTTCTTTTTAGAAAGGAAGTTCAATGGGATGTAGTTTTTTATCACCCTCAGTTCTTGCATGTTAGCCTCAAATGGGATTTTTTGGTTGTCTCTGCAACTTTCATTTATGCTGGTTGCTGAGTGCTCAGAGGGGGATAGGGTGGAACTTTGGGATCAGTTACATTTAAAAAATGAATCTATGAGGAATAATTGGATCATAGGGAGGGATTTTAGCAAAAATGCTTATTCTAACGAGAAATGGGGTGGTAGATCTGCTAACCTTAGCATTGTAACCGTATAGATGTATTCGTCTTAAGTAGATGAAGGTGTAGGAACAAACCCGTAGCGATTTGGTTGAGTCTAGGCCGAGACCTTACGGTTTGAAGTCGTGCGGTTCTCGAGTTAGGTTAATCGGGGACGATGAACTATAGTCGTCTAATTGCGCGTGTATCAGTTGGATGGTCCAGATGGCGTCGGATGAGACAATGAGGCGTGAACCACGCGCTGACGAGGCGACCACGTGGATGGCAGAGTCAAATGGAGGAGCGCTATGCTGAGCTTCGACCGGTGCGGGGATCTAGTCAGTGCCACGGGTTTAATAGAAAATTTTTTTTATTTATTTTGATTCCATATCTTAGAAAATCCATATCTTTGCATATTAAATTCATAAAATTTAAATAAAAATATCATGTTCCTCACTAAACGGAGGAGATTAATGTGGAATAAAAATAAAAATTATTTGATGATTGTTTTACTTTTATTTAATTAAATAGTCTCTAAAAAGTTTTAATTTTAATTAAGTGTGTATTAATCATCATGGCTTAGGATTTTAAGGGTTTGTTCCTCATGATATGAGAGGCATTTTATGATTTTTCTAAAGTCAGAAAGCACCTCTATACATGTACCCCTAATTTCTAAGTTTGGATGGTTATTTTGCTTAAATTAATTTTATAAATTAAAATATAAATAAAAAATTATCAAACTTGTTTCGGTAGGTTCCTTTTGGTCAAAAGACTTCTAGAAAAATGTAAATCAAGCTTTAATACTTATGTAAATTTCTCTAATTAATAAACTCTAAAAACTCAGAAAAATTATAAATAAATTTGTTGTATTTCAAAAATTTGCAAAATCAATTCCACACTGTAAAGAACACTTATTTTACTTCACTATAAAAATTTGAAATTTATTTGGTTAATTTTTATCGCTAAAATTGATTTTTTTAAGAAAATGGCATTTTTGACATTAAAATATTATAATAAACTAAATATAATTAGAAAAATTATGAAATGTGGTTTTCTGAGTTCCTTGTGATTAGGGGAACTTAGGAAAACAAGATATTATTTTTAAGTAAATACTTTATTTTAAGCCTATTTTTGAATTAAAAATAATTTAAAAATTCAAAAAAACAAAAATGGTTTAAAATATTCCTAACTATTTTTTGATGACTTGGAACTTGTTAGAATATTTTTCCTAATTTTCCTAACTTAAATATATATTTTTAAAGGTTAAAAAATGTATTTTCCCTAATTTCCCATTAAAATAATAAAAATTAAAAATCACATAAGTGAAAAATTTCTTCCTCTAAGTTCTTTGAACTTAGAGAGATTTAATAAAAATATAACAGAAATTTTATAATTAAAACATATTTTCTATTTAATTAAATTTTAATCAATGAATAATTATAATAATTAAAACATAATTAAAAAAAAGATTAAAAATTTTGTCCAAATGGTCCTCTAACCTATTTTCACATGACAAAAAATTTTACTTTGATTAATTATATAAATTAAAATTGAAAATCCTATTTTCTAAGTTAAAATAATTATTTAAATTAAATTAAATTTTTAAAAATCATATTTTATCCTCTCATATTTTAGTTGCCCCATGAGTGGAGTACTCTAAAAAATTTCAAAAATCATTTGAATTATACTTAATAAGTTATGAAGTGGAGAGATCTACGGGCAAAATGATAATTTTAGATTTTTCTGCCTTAATCAAAATTTAGGATTAAGTAAGGGAACCCTTTTAGATGTTTGAAATACAATGGGTTAAGAAGGTAGAAACCAATTTGCCACATTTTCATGATAACAGTAAAATTGTAATTTCTTAAATTATTAGGACTTGGAAGTCAACTGAAATTGGATGATTCTAAAGTGATGGGCTTAAGTTAAGAAGATGATAATTCATTAATTTGAAGCCCATAATTGGTGATGATATGATCTTTTAATAAGAATATATCTCTCTTAAATTAAAATTTTTGCTAATTGTAAATTTAGCCATTGAAAATTGTTAAGGGCATTGTAGTGACTTAGGCTTGATATTTAGACTTGTTTAATGAGGTTTAGAAAAGATAAGATGATTGATAATTAACACATTTAAATACTACAGACCCAACTTTAGTGGTGGATACAAAATCTTTAACGACTTAAGCTTGCCTTAGGGGCATCTGCTTACATAACTCTTAAGTAAAATATTAATTGATTAATTGAGTACCCCACTCTCGAGATAATTAAAATATCAGGTTCACTGAGCATAAGGTGTATCAACCCATTGCAATTAAATCAAATACTTGGGATGATATATTGAATAATATAATAGGTTCAAATAGACTCGAAACATTTCAAAAGGAATTTAAAAGTTGTTAAGGATTGTTCCCCAAATGCTTTTATGATCTTTTTGGATGTTTTGAAAGATAATTGAACTTGTTATACTTTGTTCATAAAATCATCCATTAAATCCTTTAGGGCCTTACCAAGTTATGACTTAGGATTTGATAGCTACACCTTCATCTACCCTTGCAATTTATTTAAATTTCTGTTGCAAGTTCTAATCTTTCAACGGGAGCAGTGAGAAGATGATAGGTACGCTTTTATAGTGCTATTTAAATTATGTCATTTTACTTATTGCAATTTACTCTTGCTTTAAAATATTATACATGCTTGGTTGTAAACCTTACTTCACCTCCAAAACAAAACAACATTTTCAAAATTAATCAAAAACTTTTCAAAATTAAATTAAACTCTTTCAAAGGTAACCATAAATCCTTTGAAAGAAAAAAATTTCATAACACGCCCTTTGGAATTTAAGGGAGTCCCTTAGATGAGGTACCCACGGTTCCTAACAAGATATCCCCTGTTTAAATGAGTTTAACAAGTCGTTTAAGCTAAGTAAACTAAAAAAAATAGTGGTACTGGAATGATGGAACCATGTGATCCTAACTGACGTCGTTCTAATCAACTTTAACCCCATAATGATTGAACTTTAACCTGCCATTTAAACCTGTTAAACCTTAGACTTTATGACTGCTACTTCGCCGAGGAGCTTGGAGCTAACTCTGTGGTTAGCCTTCTACAGCAACACAAGGATCTATAACATCATTCTCCTTAATTAGAATTAAACAACATAACCCATAAGATTTTGAGGTTGTCTTCCTAGTGCGATATAAATCCTCAACTCATCTTTAGGCCTTTGCACAATCATGTTATGCAATTTAAGCCCTAACTTGTTTTAGGGTTTTGAGGTTGTCGTTCGTCACGACCTAAATCCTCACATCTTCTAGGCTATTCGTGTGATCATCCTGCATAAATGTAAGCCCTAACTAATAAGATTGATAGGATGAAACATTCAAAAATTTTCTCTCAAAATTGAAGCCATACCTAATGATAGCTTGGGAAGTCACTGAGGTTCTCCTCAGGATCCATGACATCCCCTAGTTCTTCTTTCTTTGGATCCCAAAATAAAATGTTCCAGATTTGAGCCTTTTCCATTTCACACCTCTTTGTCCAATCTTTGAAAAGTCATATCCTTTGAAGTTCTTGGAGACAATATTTTTTTATCTAAATCGAGAGTTTTCTTAGGTGACTTTGGACATTTTAGAAGTAATTGACTATATGGGCTTGCCTCATAAGGAGCTTTAAGAACCTAGATAATATAAACCCTACCTAATTCTTCATATTATATAGTAGAATTTGTCGGTCAATGATGCGGGTGAATTTAGTGTGTTAATTTTGCAAATATTTTTCAATATTACAAAATACACACGACAAATATAATAACGAATATGCAAATTAATCCCAATGAAATAGTATTAGTTAAAATAATTTTATCTTTTAAAAATCTTTAAACTGTCAAATTCTCTTAAAAAATAATGCAAGTATACATATCACTCAAGTAATAAAGGACTCTAATGGAGTCTTAGATATAGATCTCACAAGAAAGTTGGAAATGCCTATAAAAATGTTCTTAAGATTATAATGTAAAGTACAATTTTTAAAACTAAAATAAGTAAAGTGCTAAATTTGAATATTAAGTAATAGTGAATGCTAAATAAAATGCAGTTGAAAGACAAAGTTAAGTAAACAAAATGCTAAACTTTCAAAAGTAAATTTACAAAAATTAAACTAAGTTTTTGTGATGGAAAATTCAAATTTAAGAAAATAACCTTCACCTTTACAATGAGTATATGGATTGTGAGAAAATTAAGATTATTTGAAAATATTTATAGAAACTATTTTGTGTCAAATTGGAGCAATCTTATTCTTTACCCTCTTCCGAGTGCATAAAGAACATTGACTAATTCAGAGTTTGGTACTGGCTGTCACTCTAGAGCTCCCACTACTCCCTCACCTGAGGGCTAACAATCTCGCATAAGTTTCCAATCAACTGGACCAAATTGGGGATTTTAATCTATCATCATAAAATCTCCAATTCTACATCTAACAAAGTATATTTCTCTATTTATTTGCACCCAACCCGATGGATGGAATACTCTCCCATGAAATCAATTGTGATTCTCATCATGTTGTAGAAATCATAGCCCTTTTGGAACATATATTTTCCAACACATTTTAATATTAAAATTGGTCAGATCAAAAAGTAAATGAAGATCAGAGTTCAAATCATCATAAATTATTGACATTTAAAATCGTATAAAAAAATCAATCCTTCAATAAATCATATCTCAAAGTAAGGAGATGGATAAAGAAGACTACTCAGAATTCATAAGAAGGAGATGAAAAAACATGGATTTCATATATAAAAACAAGTTTACAAAATAAAAGAAATAAAAGACATAACTTATCTCATAATCCTTCACAAGCAAATCTCTAGAAATTCTCTGCAAGCCTTTCTCTCTTTGCAAGCACTCTCAATTCTCTCTTAGAAGTGTAATGAAGAAGAAATCTCTCACTTTCTCTCTCCTCTTAATATCCTCGAAGAAAATCTAAGCCCTTGACTTTCTCTCTCTAACTCTCCTCGTCTCCCCTTCACACCACACTAACTCTCTTTCAAGCACTAGACTTCCATCTCTTTTATCAAAGGCTGCCTCCCTCTCAAAATAATTCAAAAATCCCTCCAAAATTTCTTTCAAAAGTCAACTCTTTTAAATTCAAAAGACATATCCATTGATCTAAGAGACATATCCCTTCATAAAAGAACCTTCCAAAGTGTATAGATGCATTGAATTACTTCAAGGGGAGTTTAGAATAAGTTTTCCATTGAAAATTCACGTAAAATTCATCTTGAACCGCCTTAATCCGAAAAAAGTCGTCTCTAGCGTATTTGATAACAAATATGTTGCATCATGCTCAACTTTCTGTCAAATGACGCATTTAGTGCCAATCTGGTGCATCTAGCACCAATCTGGCGCGACATACTCCAGTTTGCTGAAGACCGCATTGTTCTGGGTTTTGGTGCATCTGGTGCCAATCCAGCGCATCTGGCGCCAATCTGGAGCATAATGCGCCAATTTGGCGCATCTTGCACCAGAATTCAAAAATTCTTTGTTTGGCTCCAAATTTCATCATTTTTGCTATTTTTCTCTAAATGCCTAAAATTGATATACCTGCAACAAAAACATGAAAATGCTCACAAAAAATAAGCATAAAAGATATACTTAAAATTGCATATTATTTTTGTGTATCAAAATCCCCCAAACTTAAATGTTTCTTTTCCTCAAGTGACACTTTTACTACTTAAAAACATATGATTGATGATAGAGACTAACTTATAACTTCTATACTTTAGTTAAATAAATAAAATAGTAAAATTTAAGAAAAACTTTTAATAACTGAGATTTAAATTATAAGTCTAAGAGTACTTAGTAGTCAATTTTAAGATTTCTGAATCTCTATTCTTTTCAAGAAGAATTGTAATTTGTCATATCAATGATATTTAGAATATTCATATGAAAAAAAACTTCATGAAAATTTTACTAATAATGCTACTAATAATCTAATATAAGTTTAGAAAATGTAATAAAGCTTTTTCCTTAAGTTTATTCAAGTGAAACCAATTTTTTATTAGGCGTCTCTTCAAGCTTCTCCTCACTAATTTTTCTTTTCTTTTCTTTTCTTTTTCTTTTTCTTTTTCTTTTCTTTTTCTCTTTCTTTTTTTTTTAGGATCTTTTCAATCCTTTCTCTTTTTTTTTCAAGTGAGGATTATTATATTTGGATAGCCTATAATAGTTTTAAACTTCACTATCCTCTTCTTACAGTCAAAACTCCTTACCTTTCTTCACTTTATAAATTGATATTAGTTTATAATTTTCATAAAATCTCATTCTTTTATTCTTACATGAAACTCTAAAATTTTTAATACTTCAAAATACAATTTCGTTTACTTTAAATTGAAAAACTTTGTCTTATCTTTTCATACAAAATATCTTTAAATTTAGAATTGACTTTCATTATTAAAAGTTTTTACCTAAATTTATCATAATATCCATAAACATAACTATAGTCATTTTAAGTTAAATCTTAACATCCCAGGTCATGTTAAATTAATTTTAAAAATATTATTAAAAGTTTTTACCTAAACTCTTTTCAAACTAATGTTCAAGTTGTGGCCTAGGCTCTTAAAATACCCTTTTCTCTCAGATGGTTCAATTTACATATAGGGCTAAACTATTCTTCACTGGTAGAAATGATTAGTGATCAATTACACATTCCATTATTCATTATCCCTTAGATGAAACAGATGAGTGCCTTATCTTCCCACATTAATATTATTTAGAGCTTTATTCCATAAGAGGGTAACGAGCCTGCTAGCTAAAGAAGGCTCTCTAAAAAGTTTTCCTACTTAAATGTAACTCCTCCTTTCAGGCTAGCTCTAGTGGGGAGGGAATATAGCCCTACCCTACACCAGATGTAAGAATCACCTTTAATTTCAATATATACCCCCTAGGGATTTTTTGCTGATATATATATATATATTCATATATGCACATTTTTATCCTCCTTTTTTTCAAATTGAATTCAAGAGAACTAACCAAAGCTCACTGGGCTTGAGTTAAGGTTTTATTAGGCTTAGGGAATTAATTAATTAATTTCAGTATTTGATTAAATAGTTGATAATCTTAAGAATTAATTCGTGGTTTTAATTAAATTTAAAAAAGTTTCAATTAAATATCCTGTCATTTAGTTGATTAAATTAGGTATTGTATTTTATATGTTATTTATTAAAAGTTTAGTTCATTGATTTTTTGTTTGACTTATTATTTAAATAATTAATTCATTTAATTTTGGTGAATTACTTAAATATTTAATTGGAAAATTTGATATTTACTATGTTATTTTACTAAGTTGTTTTTAATTAATTACTTTATGAATTATCATTTCATTGCTTAATTAATTAAATAATTAATTAACCAAATAAATTGAAATCTATTATTTTGAATAAATGTTTAAAAATAAATTTATTTAATATGCTTTATTTATTATTTATTTATTTATTATGAGTTAGTTGTAATATGAAATAATTTAATTAAATATTCATTCATTTTTTTATTATTTAATTAAATACTTTTTTTGTTTTTAAGTTATTGTTTTATATAATATATTTAATAATTAATTAATGCATTTCATGAGCTCTTTAAAAAGTTTTAAAGCTTAGGTATTTTATTTTTTTTTTAAAGAATTAAGTTTTAAATATTTTAATTACTTAATTAATGGATTAATTGGTTGATTTAATTATTTAATTATAAGTTAATTAGGTTAATTTTTTATTCCCTTAACTACTTAGAAACTTGATTAGTAAGTTTTTTATGTGGTTTATTAATTAATTAAATTAATTAGTGATTTAATAAATTAACAAAATTAATTAGTGGATTTATTAGTAATTTTATGCATTGATTAATCAATTAATAATTTATTTGATGTGAAATAATTTCACTTGAGGGTGATTAGATGGAGATTAAGACTCGATTTTAAGGATTAAGAGACTTTAGGTTTTAGTTTAAAGCAAATAAGAGAATTTGAGATGCTTTAGTCTTTAATTAGATAAAAATAAGGAATTAAAATAAAGTTTTGTGGCTAATTTAACATTTTTATGATCTACTAAGGAAAAATCCTAAGTTGATGGCTATGGTTTCTATGGTTTTAGCCACTAATCTTATCAATTTGCATGAAATGAAAGGTAATCCACTTTGTTTTGAAGAAATTTTAACTAATACATATATTTTCCATGTGATGAACTTGTTTTCTCTTGGTTTCATGCTTGAAATTCTTGGTTTTGTTAAAAGAAAGTAAGAGAACATGTGAAGTAAATAAATCAATACCATATTAACACATTACATCATCACTTGATCGAAAGACCAACAAATCTATCATTTAATATGTAACACTTAACATATAGACCACAAGAAAACCCAAAACCATAAAGTTCTAACACATAACATACATGGAATTAGCATGGACATGAAAAATGTAAAAGCCCCTTGATTGAATGGGTAACATGAAGAATTGTGAAAAGGAAATGGTAAAATTTTTAAATTTTTAACAAAAAAATAACAAACACATGGTTGATTTTGAAATATATGTTGAAATTTAAAAAGAAAAAACATAAAACATGCAAAATCATATGAAATTTTAAAAGCAACTGGTGTATTTTAAAATTAATGTAGCAATATAGAATGTTCATGGACGAACTGGAGATTTCTTAAGATGAAAGTTTAGCTTACGGTTAATTATACCTTTCTTGATGTTGGTTTCCTTGACTTAGAAATCCTCCTTAACTTACGCCTTTTCCCTTTCCTCACAACTTTAACAAAATTTACTGAGATGATCTTAGTTTGACTCTCAGAAGAATAGTGGAGGGCTTCGCTATTTGGCATGAGAGGGATAATAGAGAGGGACAAAGTGAGGGAACTTAATTAGGGAGGAGTGGATGTCACAGTTTGATGTAGTGGGGGATATTGGAGGGAAAAGTGGTTAAGAAGAAGGGGATGACTAGCATTAGTAGAGTAGTTTGAATTTTGAAATGGAAGGTGGCAATTTGAGATGATGTGGAAGAGAGAGAGAGAGAGAGAGAACTGGGGTGGTTTGTGACAACAACTTTATATATGCTTAAAAATACAAGTATATATATTTATAATTCCTTAGCAACGGCACTAAAAACTTAACAAAGGTTATTGATTCGATAAAGATGTATATATATATATATATATAATATTCAATAATGGTAAAGTCAGACTTATCAACTCAAGTATACGTATCGCACAAGTAATATAGGGCTCTAATGGAGTCCTAGATATCGATCTCTCAGGGAGTAATATTAGAACTACAAACTAAGATTTTAGAAAATCGATACTTAATCACAACAATATAATTTAAATTGCTTATTTGTCACTAATAGGCAATTTGAATAAATATGTAATTTTAATAACTCTTAAGTAATTAATTATACTAATAATTTTTTTTAATGTGATATTCAATATATAAGAAAGCATCCTTCTCCTTGTCAAGAAATTATAGTGAATAGATAANTCAAACACTAATGGAACCTTTCTAACCTCCAGGACCTCTAGGCTTTCTTCAATTTTTGGCCAAAATCTTCATTTAAAGTTGTGGATGAGCTTTCCTAAGAGCTGCCTAAGCACCCCTCCAAAATTCGTGCTCATCCAAAGCCTGGTTAGACATAACTGCCGAGCTTGCCGTTGGCGGCTCGAGGGTGCCGTCGGCGGGCCTTCTAAGTGAATTAATTCTAGAGTCTTGGGAAAATCTCATCGTCGGCGCCGTTGGCCTCGCCGTCGGTGCCCTAGTTCAAATCTTCACATTTTGATCTTTTTCGCTCCAAATTCGCTCCTTTTTGCATCTTTTTGCTACAATGACCATAATTCATCATTCCTACAACAAAACATCAAGAACACCTTTTTTTAAAGTGAAATATCATAAAAAACAATATAAAATAGGTATGAAAATCTCAACATATTTTCCTTTGGTCAAAATCCCCCAAANAAAACACAACAAAACTCGGAATTCATATATAAAATCAAAGTCATACAAACTACAATTTTATCTCTAATTTCTCCCCAAGTAAACTCCTCGAGGTTCCTCTGAATCTCTTCCTTTATTTACAACACAGAATTCCTCTTCGAAGCGGCAAGGAGGAAAAAATCTCTCACTTTCCCTCCACTCTTACAATCTCTCGAAGAATTCCTCACAATTTTAACTCTCTATCAAACACTAATGGAACCTTTCTAACCTCCAGGACCTCTAGGCTTTCTTCAATTTTTGGCCAAAATCTTCTTTTAAAGTTGTGGATGAGCTTTCCTAAGAGTTGCCTAAGCACCCCTCCAAAATTCGTGCTCATCCAAAGCCTGGTTGGACATAATTGCCGAGCTTGCCGTTGGCGGCTCGAGGGTGCCGTCGGCGGGCTAGAGTCTTGGGAAAATCTCACCGTCGGCGCCGTTGGCCTCGCCGTCGGTGCCCTAATTCAAATCTTCACATTTTGATCTTTTTCGCTCCAAATTCACTCCTTTTTGCATCTTTTTGCTATAATGACCATAATTCATCATTCCTACAACAAAACATCAAAAACACCTTTCTTTAAAGTGAAATATCATAAAAAATAATATAAAATAGGTATGAAAATCTCAACATATTTTCNATAACACTTTTCTCTAATTTCTCCCCAAGAAAACTCCTCGAAGTTCCTCTGAATCTCTACCTTTCTTTACAACACACAAAATTCTTCTTCGAAGCGGCAAGGATGAAGAAATCTCTCACTTTCCCTCCACTCTTACAATCTCTCGAAGAATTCCTCACAATTTTTATTCTAATGGAAATTCTATACACTAATGGTAACCTCTAAGGCCTCTAGCACACTTTAGACTCCTTGAACTTCTTCTATTTTTGGCCAAAATGTTCTTTTAAAGTTGTAGATGAGCTTTCCCAAGAATTGCCTAAGCATCCCTTCAAAATNTCTCTCTACACACTACTAAAACCTCTCTAACCTCTAGAGCCTCTCTAACACCCAGGAGCCCCCCTAATTTTTGGCCAAAATCTTCTTTTAAGGATGTAGAAGAGTTTTCCCAAGTGTTGCCTAAGCATCTCTCCAAAAATTGTCCACATTCAATGCACCTTTGGACATAACCGCCGATCTTGCCGTCGGCGGCCTCAAGGGCACCGTCGGTGGGCCTTCTAAATTATTTAATCTGGACTCTCGGAAAATTCTTGCTGTTAGTGTCGTTGGCCTCGCCGTCGGCGCCCTAGTTCAAATCTTCACATTTTGGTCCTTTTCGCTCCAAATTCGCTCCCTTTTGCATCTTTTTACTCAAATGACCATAATTCATCATACCTACAACAAAACATTAAAAATACATTTCTTTAAAGTGCAATATCATAAAAAATGGTGTAAAATAGGTATGAAAACCTCAACATATTTTCCTTTGGTCAAAATCCTCAAATCCTAACCATTACTTGTCCTCAAGTAATTTTAGTACTATATAAAAGTTATGATCTATTGTAGTAAAGTTTTAATTCAGAAAAGTATAAGTTTGACTTAGGCCATAGTGAGATTTTCAGAAAAAATTCAAGTGATTAAACTAACTCTGTAGCTACAAGATTTATCTAGTCATCAAGTTTTAGAGTTCTAGTCTTCTATTCATTTCAAGAATTACTATATGTTGTAATATTAATTCACTTAGAATATTCAAATGATAGGAACTTCATGAGAACACTTCTAGTAAAAGATCTTATCCATAAATATAAGTTCAAGAATGTATTTAAGATTTCCCTTTAGGTGGGTCCAGTGAAGCCAATTTTTTATTAGACATCTCCTCAAGCTTCTCCTCACTTTCATATTTTTTCTTTCTTTTATTTTCTCATTTGGATTACTTTCAATTCTATATATTTTTCTTTTCTTTTCAGGGATTGTTGCCAATCCTTTCTTTTTCTTTTTTCAAGTGAAGATTATTATATCTGGATAGCCTTTAATGATTTTGAACATTACCNACCGGGCTGCCCACCATGTACGCTCCAAGATCCTCATTGTAGCAGAGTTTTGGTTTTAGAAATGACAAATTAAGTAAATGAGAAAAGTTTCATGTTTTGGAAAAGTCAAAAAATGATTTATTGACTTAGTTGAAATTGATTATAGCGACACCGGTCAAGATCCTACGGTTCCGTCGTCCCGGCACCACTATTTTCTATTGGAATCACTTAGTCCAAATGAACTTACTAAACTCAACTTAAGGAGTTCCATAATTTCATTTAGACCGTAGGAAAACTAGTTAGCAACCATAGGTTACCTCCTCCGAGGGTTCCCGATCTTTCAATAGAAACGTTTTAATTTAGTTGAAGTTGTATTTTTGTGATGTTTGTGATTAAATTTTGAGTTGTCTTATATTTTTGAAATGTTGTGGGGGTGATTTATGCAATTTTATATTTTTTATGCAGGTATGTAAATACAAGCATAAATAAAAATACAGTAGGAAAGTACAAGAAAAACTATAAAATGCCGTAAACTGTAAAAGTGTACCTGGCGAGTCTTCTCGTTCCACCACCTGAAAATCAAAATGGTTGTCAGAGCATTTATGTATATAGAACTGGAAAAGTAAAGTTTTGGAAACCTTCCTAACTCTATGTTGTGTATTGGGGGTCCTTAAATTTTAAAGACAATATTATTATGTAAGGCATATTAAGTTTAATAGATCCCTAAGGTATTCACCAGTTTAAGAGTAGTTAGCAGGTCCATGCAACTTTCTTAATGTCTGATAAAAGGCCTTGGGTTCGTTTAAACTTTATTATGTTGCTTAATAATTCATCCTGAATGTCCTGATGCTCAGTGAACATTGATATCTTGATTATTCTCAAGAATAAGGTAAATGTCATTTACATTTTAATTTGAAAATTATGTGGGTGAAGACCCTTTAGAAGACAAATTAATGTTATTAAGAACACTTCGCCAAATTTTTAGTCTTAATTGGACTTGTGGTGTTTTAAAAGAGTTTGATTATGTTGATGTTTTTAATCTTCTTTAACAAGTAGATTTCAACTTAAGTTCACCCCTAAGTTCTTAAGACCTAGGTGAATATATTAAGTGTAATTTTTAAAAGATTTAAAACTTTAAGTGATCATTATCAAGATCATNCCTCTTATCCCTCAATTTGGACGCTACCATCTCGCATCAAAACCTAAAACAATAGACCAAATTATGAAGCTTTAGCCTGTCACTCTAAAGTCCTCTAATTCTACACCCATTAAAGATTATTTCCCTATTTATTTGCACTCAACCATATGAACTACATTCTCATTCATATAATCTCATGTGATTCTACCACAGTTGATTGAGACAACAACATCACAAATCTTACATGTTCTCACAACAGATTTTAACATGCAATTTGATTAAGTTTACATGTAAATGAAGAATAAAGTAAAATCATCACGATATATTCTTACTCTACTCAATTATATATCCTACACATGCATACTAATTTATTACAAGAGAGAAGAGTAAAGAAAATTACTCACTATACATGAAGAAACAACAAGGACTTTTCATTGAACTAGACTTTGAAACCATACAAATAAAATACTAAATTCAAATCAAAATACAATGAAAATACTTATTTCTGATGGAAATTAAACTCTCCTTGTATAGCAAAAGAAATCTCCTTACAATCCTCTCCAAGAACAAAGTGAAAAGAAAAGAAGAAATCTCTTATACTTTCTCTTTCTCTCCCACCTTGTCGCCCCCCCTTGGGGCTCACGCCCAAGCCTTCTTCTTCTTCTCCAAGTCTTCTTCTCCTCTTCCAATTAGTTACAAAGTCCAAGAGTTCTTTTAAAAACATTTCCAAGCCTTCTTTATAATTTCCTAAGAGATACTTAAGTGTCTCTTAAAAAATGCCCATATTCAGTAAATCTTTTAAATGGTGCCTCAAGTGCCTCTTCAAAACTCCTTATAACTACCCTAGTTTTTTCTAGAAAGTCCCTTTTATAATTTCCAAGGAATTCCCCAAGAGACACACGAAACATCGCTTCAAAAATCATCCAAATCTGTTGTATATTCTAGAAGATATGTTGAAAACCGTTTTTGGCGCTTAAGTGTTGGGCACAGACACTTAAGTCCATGGTTTAGGCCTCCATGGCTCCGTTGTGCCTCGGTTCAACCTGATTTGCTCCGGTTTGCTCCATTTTTGTCCATTTTTGTTCCTTTTGCTCCAATCACTCCAAATTCTTCAATTTGATATACCTACAACCAAAAATAGAAGAAAACATACCTTTAAAGTGTCATATCATTATAAAATATATCATAAAAAATAATACTTTTTTAGGCGCATCAAAATCTCCCAAACTTAAACATTACTTGCCTTCAAGTTATACTACATTTTTAAAATAATTTATGTAGATTAGTGTTAATGGGTCATCCTTTAGAATTGCTAAAATTTTGTTTTAAAAATGTGATAGTTCAAATTAGAAGAACTTCTAGTGAATTGGACTAGCCCAGGGTCTAAAATATTTATCATCAAACTTAAGAATTTGTTTTCCTATCTAATTCAGAAATATATGCATATTTTTCAAACTTTGGATCCTTTAAACTTTACTTTCTAGACTTAAGAACTCTCTTAAAAATAATTTTTACTAATATAAGTATAAAAAGCAAGCTTAGGATTGTTCTAAGTTCTTTACTCTAGAAAGACTCAAGTGAAACCAATTTTTGATTGGGACCTCTCCTCAAGCTTCTTCATACTTTCATTTTTTTTGGCATTTTCTTTTTCTTTTTCAGGATCTTTTTTATCCATTATTTTTTTCTCTCATTTTTTTTATATGTGAGGATTACTATAACCAGATAAGTCCTTAAATAATTTTGAATTTCACTATCCTCCTCTAAAGTTAAAACTTATTACTTTTCTTCACTTGAAAAGATATATATGTTTTAAATACTTTCTAAAAGAGCCTTAAATGTTTGAAAATAAAAATTCTAAGAATCCTTAATTTTTCAAAAATACAATTTTTTCCACTAAAGATAGTTATTCATTTTCCCAAGTTCTCCACTAAATATTCGTAACTCTAGGTTCACCCTTTTCACTTAAAATAACAACTAAATTTTCCTACTCCATTTCTATACTTAAAATTCTGACATCCTTAAGGTGAATCCATATAACAATAAACATTAGAAATAAAATACAAATTTATTTGTAGTACTTTTGAAAACAAGTAAGGTTTAAATTTGAAACATTTTTCTTTCCCCCCCAAACTTAAGCTCAGACATTTGTAACAATAAAATACAAAAATATGTGGTAGCGAAAGATCAATTTTACAATTTACTACACATGCTACAAAAATATCAACAATTAAGACATGGTAGAATATTGCAGTAGAAAGTAAATCTAGCTTTAACATGCTTGACATAGCACAATCGAGGAATTTTAAATAGTAGAACATGCACAAACTGAAGATTAAACATGAACACATTTTAAAATTTATAAAGGAATTGTTGGATGCTAACAAGTTTAAATATTAAGATAAGTTTTGTCATCTCCAATGACTCATTCAACTTGACTCACAAACATAGACACACAAACTCCAGTACATAGGTTCACAGATTCATAAACAAACAACAACTGAGGTTAATTTGATCTCCCTTCAACTGACATTTCTCCTCCTTACTTTTAATTTCTGATAGAAAAAACTACACTAATAACGTGGGTGTATTATAAAAATTTATATGATTATCACCCATAGACCAGAATTCCCTCATTTGTTGCCAATTTCAGGATTACTCTAAGTCCAAGATATACACAATCTGTTAAATAAAAATAGTGCAGTTCATCCAGATTTTGTTCACTAAGTAAGTTCATGACCTTACTCAGTGAAGACAAAGTCAGATAAATAAAGTAATAGAGTTGACATGGAGTGGTCTAAGTCTTAAGCCTACATGCTTCAAGGTAATGCTCAGCTCCAGTTTGAACTAAGTCGTAACATACTTATCAACATGATAATACCAGAAATCATATACAAATTTAGTCATGATCGAAGGAATTACCTCACAACATTAATCCAATCCACTCTTACACATCAAACACAGATCAAAGTCCAACCTTTCACTATTATCCAATTAAAAAGAACAACAATCACACTAAACAGATAACAAAGATAACCATTGGTTGCTTCCCATGAAGTGCTTGGTCTAACATCGACGACCCGATGTATCTAATGTTTACTCTGGTTGCCCCAACATCAGAATCTCATTCATTTTGCCTGTATACCATGAAATATGCCATTTAGTGATTTTGAATAACTCTTTCTTAAGAGATCTTTTACTGATTTTATCATTCAATTCAGGTTCTTCTTGTAATTGAGTCGAATCTTAAGATATAAAGACTATTGGTGTAGATGAATTCCCTAAATATGCAGGCTTTAAAATTGTATGGGGTGCATTCATCTTAAGTTAATGAGATTTTTTAACAGATGGAATTAAAAGTTTACTACTTTCGGTAACATCCATCATTTCACACTTCTTCTGAACATACATACAGTCTTCTTTAAACAACGTTTTCAACTCATCATGAAAGTCCATTTCGATCTCATCTGTTAACTTACTCTCAAAACTTTCTTGGAAATGGTTTTTACTTAGATAATCAATTTCATCAATCCAAAAACAATCGTTATCTTTTCTCTCAGCTGGATAGTTCATAGCCTTTATAACATCAAAAGTGGCTTCATGGTAATTATTATTCATAGTCATATCTCCTTTTGCACATTTATCAAAGCTTATCTAGTAACAAGAAAATGTCACCCCAAAATAATTGGATTTTCTTTATCTTCCTCCATATCTAATACAATAAAGTTCGTAGGAAAGATAAATTTATCCACTTTAACAAGCACGTCTTCTATAACCCCTTTTAGATAAATGATAAATCTATCAGCTAATTGAAGGGTTACAGTACTGAGAGAAATATCGGCTAAACCTAACCTTCTAAATATAGATAGAGTGATCACATTAATGCTTGATCCTAAATCACATAAAGCTTTTCCACATAAGTTTTCTCCAATTGCACAAGGAAATGTTAAACTATAAGGATCTTTAAGTTTTTGAGGAAGTTTTTTTTTGAAATATAGCACTGCACTCCTCACTTAGTGCAACTGTCTCATAATCTTTAAGTTTCTGAGGATTGTGCATGCGTAAGATTGGGGTGTAGTTGACAATTCTTGCACTTTTGCACAAACTCTAATGCATATTGCTTCATCGTGGGCCAATAGAAACCTTGTCTCATTATTTTAAGAGCAAGAGCTCTACCCCCAAGATGCTCTCCACATATTCCAGAATGAACTTCTCGCAAGACGTAGTCAGCTTTAGATGGAGGAAGACACTTGAGGTATGGGCCTACAAATGTCTTTTTATACAGTTCATCCCCTATAAGGATGAAGTTGGCAGCCATGCGTCAGATGCAAATTGATGTAATAGCATCATCTGACAATGTTCTGTCTCGGAGGAAGGAGATGATGGGATCCATCCAAGATGGCTCCACAGGGTCATTTATAGACAATATCACCCATGGGCCATGGATGCTAGGAAAATGCATCTCCTCAATACACCTGCTTTTATAGAGATCTTCAGTTATTGAAGTTGCAAGCTTGGAGAGGGCATCAGCTCAGGTGTCATGCTCCCGAAGTATGTGAATGAGCTGACATGTTTCAATTTGGTTAAGAAGTGTTTTTACCAGACTGAGATACTGTACCAGTTGTGAGTTATTAACATCAAATTCTCCTTCTACTTGGGATGTGTTGAGTTGAGAATCAGTGTAGATAATCATATTTCGTACTTCACAATTGATGGAAAGCTTTAATTGAGAAACAAATACTTCATATTCTATAATATTATCAGTGGCTGGGAATTTCAAACGAAGTCCGTACTCCAAAATGTCTTGCTTTGGGGAGATGAGTAGTATTTTTGCACTAGTTCTTGGGTTTTTGGATGCTCCAACTACGTATAGTGTCCACTGAGGTGACCATGAAAGAGAAAAGGTTGGTTCATCAGAGGTAGGCACTGTACATTCTACCATAAAATCAGCCAACACCTGTGATTTGATGTTTGGACGTGGTAATTAGCGGATGTCAAATTCTCCCAATTCTACTGAGCATTTAACTAATTGTCTAGATGCTTCTGATTTTTGTAGGATAGCCTTCAAAGGGAGTTGTGTGTAGACGCTGATAGTGTGAGCCTGGAAATACGGACAAAGTCTCCTTGCTGAGAATACCAAGAATAGCGCAGTCTTGTCTTCCATCAGATAGTGACTTTCTATGTCAGAGAGAATCCTGCTAACGTAGTATACTGGTTTCCCAACTGAATTTTCCATTCTGATAAGCACATAACTTATTGCATGAAGTGAAATAGCCAAATAAATTTATAACATCTCTCCTTGGACGGGCTTTGAGAGGAGGGGCGGTGAAGCCAAATATGCCTTGAGTTGCTCAAAAGTAATTTGACAATCATCTGTCCATTGAAAACCAGTGTTCCGAGCACCTCTAAGTATCTTGAAGAATGACAGATACTTATCCCCAGAACGAGCTAAGAAATGAGATAGAGTGGCTATACGACCATTCAAGCGTTGCACCTCCTTGATGTTTCATGGGGACACCATATCTCTCAGTGCCTTGATTTTTTTTCTGGGTTTGCCCCATTTCCACGATGGGTAGCCAAGAATCCCAGAAACTTTCTTGATGTGACTCCGAGTGCATATTTAGCCTAGTTAAGTCGTAACTTATATTGACGGAGGAGTTGGAAACACTCCTCCATGTGAGAAATGTGTTGGGATGCTTCCAAATTTTTTACTAACATGTCATCAACATAAACCTTCATTGTACGCCTAAGAAGGTTTTTGAAGACCTTGTTCATGAGTCGTTGATAAGTTGCACCCGCATTTTTTAACCCGTATGACATAACCTGATAATAGTATAAGCCCTTATCTGTTTGAAAAGAGGTAACCTCCTCGTCCATTGGGTTCATCATTATTTGATTGTATCCTGAGTATGCATCCATAAAGTTTAGCATCTGATGTCCAGACGTGGTATCGACGAGTTGATCTATGCGCGAGAGGGGAAAACTTTCATTCGGGCAAGTTTTATTGATGTCTTTATAGTCGACACACATTCTCCATGAACCATTAGTTTTTTTCACCATGATGATATTGGCCAACCATGCCGGATGATGTACTTCTCGTATGAACGTTGCTTCAAGAAGCTTGCTGACTTCTTGTTCAATAACTTGTAAGCAATTTAGGGCAAAATTGCGCTTCTTTTGGATGAGCGGTTTAAAGGTAGGGCTTACCTTTAAAGAGTGCATGATTATTTCAGAGTCAACTTCAGACATGTCAACCAGAGTCCATGTAAAAATGTATTGATTCCTTTGGAGAAGATCTACATACTCCGACCTCTGCTCATCGGAGAGTAGAGAACCAAGGTGCATTGTTCTCGAGGGATGTTCGTCAGAGAGTGGGATTTGAACCAAGTCTTCCATGGGAGAAGCCCGTTGAGATACATCTTCATCTCGAAGATCGAAGTTCTCAATGCTAAGTGTCTTTAACGAGCGTGACTGAGCTTGTCTGAGGTAGCATGATTGTGTTGTCTGTTGATCATCTCGCACAACGCCAATCTCTGCTGAGGTTGGAAAGTTGATCTTCAAGTGTGTTACAGAAGTCACGATGCCAAAGATTGATTATAGTGATCTCCCAAAGATGGCAGTATATGCTGATTCTGATTTGACAACGATGAACTTGACTAAGTGGGTTATCTGTCGAGACAAATTTTCCAAGATAACATGGAGATTTATTGTTCCCTCAACCTTCACTGGTCGATTATCAAAACTATATAATGGTCAGGATGCAGGTTGAAGTATTTCCCTTGTTAATCCCAAACTAAGGAAAGTTGAATAGAACAAGATATCGACAGAGCTCCCATTGTCGACCAAGATCCTCTTTACGTTATATGCAGGCTCGACATTCTTGCGCTAATGATGAGAGGATCTCAGTGAGAGACTTGAACTCCTTCCAAGTCGAAATCATCAAAAGTGATAGGATCAGGGCGCAATTTCTTATGCATTGGTTCACCAGGTACAGTGATAAGAACTTTATTAGTCAGCAATGGGCCTCCAACAATTGTTTGAATTCCGCCCCATGTTGCTGCCTTTGTGTATTTTGCCCCCCAGCAGGAGCATTATCAGTTCCTGCTGGTTTATTTTGTATAAATCGACCAAGATATCCTTGTTTAATTAACCTTTCAATCTCTTCTTTGAGCTGCTTACACACTTCAGTGGAGTAGCCACGACTTCGATGAAAATGACAATATTGTTCTTGATTCCTTGAGTTAGGTTTTATGGGGAGAGGCCACTTAACAGTTTGCTCATCTTTGATGGTCATTAAGACGTTAACATGTGATGCGTTGAGCGGTGTATATTCTTTATTAGGTCGATAATCACTTCGCTGCCCTGCAAGTTAAAGAAGGAGGTCACGATTCCTCTGTTGTTCGAACTTTCTCCATTGTGAAGGTTGATTGTTATCTCCAATGTTATCATTGCGCTTTCCCTTAAATTTCTCAAACTTCTTTTTATGTGCGTTGATGGTCTCATCCGCAGTGATTTGAGCCTCAACATAGTGGACAAGGTTAACATAAGAACGAACTGTCTCCTACATCAGTGATGATTAAAAAGGTCCTGGGCAGAGCCCCCCCAAGGAAGACTCCCCTTAGTAACTCCAGACTCACCCTTAGAATCTGACGAACTTCAGCAGAAAACCTGCGAAAGTAGTCGCTGAGCGACTCTCCTTCACTTTGACAAATATTCGAGAGATGGGATGAATCCTTGACGATCCTTGGATTTACGATGAATTGCTCCGCAAATAGTGTGACAAGCTTGTTAGAGGTGTTTACAGTGCCCCTTGACAGAAAGTAGAACCAGGTTCGAGCTTGTCCTGTAAGAGTAACCGAGAACACTTAACACAGAAGCACATCAGAGGCACGCTGAATAATGATCAATATGCTTGTATGGGTCGGTTATCCCTTCATATATATCGATGTTCGGAAGCTTGACGCATGTTGGGATGGGGTGTTGGAGGACTGCATCCTCTAAGGAACAAGATTCATAGATGTTACAGTGAGCGTAGAAGCGATCCTTTTTCTCTAATGGGAACTCTTCTCGGACGAGGCGTCGTAGTTCATTACGAATGACATTATCTGGAATAGCAGGAAGATGTGACGATATCGAGTGATCTGCACGAGAAGGATGAGTGGAACTTGCGGTATCTAGGAGTTCAGCATCACGATCTGATAGGGGATGTGTTCCTTCTTGAGGAGGCGGGGCGGTACGAGTTCCTCCGAGCAGTATGTTTCTTATACGTCGTGGAGTTAATGTTAAACAATTTTCATTCAATGGTGTAGGCAGCGGTTGTTGAGCCTCACGTAAGAGCTGTAGGATCTATAGTTGAGACTTCATTCTAAGCATTCGATCTTCTATTAAAGAACCCAAAACACCTTCGTTAGCAGGATATCATTTTCCAGGGCAGGAAGATGAAGAAGTGTGCCGCCCTTGGCTACATGACTGCTCCCTCGAACGATGGGTGTTGGAGCAGGATGCTTTGTTGTCACGAACATTGTGTCTGGTGGCC
Source organism: Phalaenopsis hybrid cultivar (assembly GCA_002079205.1). Lineage (NCBI taxonomy): Eukaryota > Viridiplantae > Streptophyta > Magnoliopsida > Asparagales > Orchidaceae > Phalaenopsis > Phalaenopsis hybrid cultivar. The sequence continues at coordinate 105,048 of JXCR01132692.1, forward strand.
ATGTAGTCAACCGCATAAGTACTTTAGTTGTGGGATCGAAACTTTCCCACATACAGCGCCAAACTGATGCGTGCTGGAAAATTTGCGGTGGTAGAGTAATGGATTATCGTCTTTAGGGTTGCACAAGAATTCAAAACACACTCAAATGAAAAGGGAAACAACCTGTGAAGACACCAGAAGGTTTTACATGGAAAACCCGTAAAGGGAAAAGACCACGGAGCCTGGTCCAGTTGTAAAAATCCACTATAAGTTGATGATTGCAGATGCCAATTGTCCCACAAACAGGAAAGGGTTACTAACTTTCCAAATTACAACGTCGATTGACGACGTCTAGTCAACGATGGTCGATGGTGATCGATGGTAGTCAACGACAATTGATGAAGATCGACAGTGGTCGACAGAGGTCGGCGGTGGTCAACGATAGTTGATGATGATTGATGGTGGTCGACGAGGTCAGCGGTGGTCTACGGTGGCTGGCGATGGTCGTCAGAGGTCCGCGGTGGTCGCTAACGGTCGGTGGTGGTCACTGACGATCAAAGATGGCATGGATGATGTTGGACCTGAGTTTCTTCACAAAGCCTCAAGTTCTCTCTAGCCCCCATCTTTGTGTGAGGAGCGAGACTCTATTTATAATGTTCTGGGTGCAATTAATGCATAAATACAAATTATTCTGATCTGACGGTCTGTAAAGCTTCCCTCAATCATATGACATTTGATGGACATTTGAGTGTTTTAACAATGGCAGAATTGAACAATCTTAGGCTCGTTGAATTCATCTTGTCGAGACGCTCGATTCGTTTATGAACTCGCTAGATTTAACATCCATTTGATCTTACAAATGACTCTGAAAATGATTTAATGATTTGATCTGTGCTTGATCTGACTCAGATTGAACTAATTTTTATATCATTGGTTTCGTCTCATCGAGCCGATCAATTTAACTATAAATTTACTGAAATCAAAACTCTAAATTACTTCTTATCAAGATTTGAATATTTCTTGCGCAAAATATTGCCTAAAGAATCGTGTCGGATGATGAAAATTTATTGGTGGTGTATCACTGACATATATATGTTAACTTAAAATTTAAGTGTCATATATGTAAATAAATAGGAATTAAGTGGCATGCATGCAAATCTTTCACATATTTATCAAAATTTTTAATTATACGATACATTAGTCAAAACAAACCAAAAGTTTGCGACTCAATAAAATCTCTTCTAATAGTTAACCATACTATTTTTAAAATTAAAAAAAAAAACCCATAAAATTATATCACATTAAATATCTAATATTTTTTTATTGAAAAAAAAGCTTAATATAAAACTGACAAAATTACAATAAAGTCCTACAGATCCAAAAACATTTACCCTACAGTTTCCAACGCAATATGGCACATTGAAAATGGCCGTAGCAGAAGCAAACCTACTCTAAAGATACAAGCCTNGGCTTAATATAAAACTGACAAAATTACAATAATATCCTACAAATCCAAAAACATTTACCCTCCAGTTTCCAACGCAATATGGCACATTGAAAATGGCCGTAGCAGAAGCAAACCTACTCTAAAGATACAAGCCTCTGTCAAATGAAAATTGTGAAAATTATATATTTAACAAAAAAAAAGGGGACATTTGCATACATACCACACAATTCCTATGCATTTACATATCTAAAACCTAAACTTTCATATTTACGCACAACATCCAAATCTTTTTAACATCACATAAAAAATATCATTATTACAAATTACTTAACGAAAAAAATATTACAACAAGACGGATTACAATAGTTAAGAATATTCTGCCGTGTTACAGGAATATTTCATCTATGTTTTTTGTAAAAAAATGAAGTNTACTTTCATATTTACACATAAAACATCCAAATCTTTTTAACATCACATAAAAAACATCATTATTACAAATTACTTAACGAAAAAATATTACAACAAGACGAATTACAATAGTTAAGAATATTCTGCCGTGTTACAGGAATATTTCATCTATGTTTTTTGTAAAAAAATGAAATGTTATTCGAGTATTATATGATATTATTCGATTATTTTGCGATGTTATTTGAATATTCTCCCGGGTTAATTTTGTGTTATTTCAATTTCAACTATGTTATTGAAATAACACAACCCCAAATCAAGTAACACGAGTGAATATTCCAGGAACACTTCAGCCCCAAAGCAAGTAACGCAGAAGAATATTTCAATAACATCATATAATACTCCAATAACACTTTATTTTTTTACAAATAACGCAGACAAAATATTCCTGTAACACAACTGAATATTCCTAACTATTGCAATCCGAATGCAGCTCTACGTTCGGAGTCTTGATGTAATATTTTTCCTTAACTTAAAAAAAAAATGAAATATACCTTTCATGCACAGAGTGTTATTAATATAAATGGACATTTACCTATTTACCTACCACTCAATCCCTATACATATATAGCACCCAAATTTTGCATTTAATATTTCACAACACATTACAAAATATCAATATTTTAACTTTCAAAAAGTACATATATGCAAAAATTAAAATTTAGGGGTTAGANGCAGAAGAATATTCCAATAACATCATATAATACTCCAATAACACTTTATTTTTTGCAAATAACGCAAATGAAATATTCTTGTAACACAACGGAATATTCCTAACTATTGCAATCCGAATGCAGCTCTACATTCGGAGTCCTAATAATATTTTTCCTTAACTTAAAAAAAGAAAATGAAATATACCTTTCATGCACAAAGTGTTATTAATATAAATGGACATTTACCTATTTACCTACCACTCAATCCCTTGCATTTAATATTTCACATCACATTACAAAATATCAATATTTTAACTATCAAAAAGTACATATATGCAAAAAATAAAATTTAGGGGTTAGATAATGTAAATACCAAGATATTAAGTGATATGTATATAAATCTTCCACAAGAGAGAGAGAGAGAGAGAGAGAGAGAGAGAGAGAGAGAGAGAGAGAGAGAGAGAGAGAGAGAGAGAGANGCTTGTACATATATAGCACCTAAATTTTGCATTTAATATTTCACATCACATTACAAAATATCAATATTTTAACTTTCAAAAAGTACATATATGCAAAAATTAAAATTTAGGGGTTAGATAATGGAAATACCAAGAAATTAAGTGATATGTATATAAATCTTCCAAGAGAGAGAGAGAGAGAGAGAGAAGGTTCAGGGCACAATATGATAAATATTTAACCAAAATAAGTTTTAAAAACATTAGATTTTTGGTTTAAATTTAGAATAATATATGCTTAAGCAATCAAAATTTATACAATAAATTCAATTTATAAATTAAATTCTAAGAAGAAGAAGAATCGGACTCCTTATTCTTCCAATGGCTTGTTGATCTCACTTGCGAGCCTCCAGCTTTTTCTGCTCTTTAGCTGGGAAAATATAAACGTGGAATAAAAAACCACATCAGAAGTATGAATAAACTGGACATAAATGTAAAGAAGAAGAAAGTGGATTCAAAAATGTTGCAAGAGATTGAAAATCAATGGTTTTGGGCTGATTTGATTGGTGCAACAGAGGCAAAATGTTAAATTATTACTAAAACAAAGGTAATAAAAAGGATAATTATATACAAAACACTAAAAATATTGTTATCTATTAAATTAGCACTCTGTGATGTTTTTGAACAAAGCTGATGCATTTATGCATGCCACTATCAAAACCATTGAAAGTTTGATAGAAACGAAAAATATGGGTTTGGGTTTAATTGTAACTATGGGTGATCAAATTATTAAAAGGTGTGAAAGTTTTAAATATCTCGGGTCTATTGTTCAAAGTGATGGTGATATAGATGAAGATGTTATTCATATAATTCACGTTGGTTGGTTGAAGTGGAGGAATGCATAGGGCCTATTGTGTGATAGAAAAGTACCGCTAAGACTGAAAGGGGAATTTTAGAGGATAGGGATGAAACCTGTAATGCTCTATGGCGCTGAATCTTGGCTTTTAAAAGAGAAGTCTAAAATAAAATTAAGTGTTGCCGAGATGAGAATGCTTAGGTGGACGAGTGGCTAGACACTTTAAGAGACAATATGCAAAATGAAGATGGTTTGGTCAAATTAAACGTCGACCATTTGATGATCCGATTAGGAAAGTAGATGTTTTAGATTCAACTTATGTTAAGAAAGACAGAGGTAGACCTTAAAAGATTTGAGCGTGTTATATAAAGAATGATCTTTATTTAATAGAATTAAAGGAAAATATGACACTCAATAGGACGCAATGGAGAAAAAGTATTCATGCAGCCGACCCCATTTAGTGGGATAAAGGCTTGTTGTTGTTGTTGTTGTTATTATTGTTGTTGTTTAATTGTTAATTTTGATATTTGAGTGAGAAGTTGAAAAATGGATGAAAAATGATGCAACATTTTAAAATAGCAATGTTTCAAGTGCTATGTATGTAATTGCTCCTAAAAAAATGATGATTCCTATAAATTATGGCCGACAATTGAATTAATTTCTTCATGGATTGAGCTATTATGGAGAATTACATACACAACACTGAAAAATATTGCTATTTAACTGATATTCAGGCAATTTTTTTAACTGAAACGATACATTTACACTTGCCACAATCAAATCATTGAGAAATTGATATTAGTGAAAAATATAATTTAGAGCTTTATAGTGAATTTTGATATTTAAGTAAGAACTTGAAAAATAGATGAAAGGGGGTGCCAGATTTGTGAATAATAAAATNAAAAGTGGATTCAAAATGTTGCAAGAGATTGAAAATCAATGGTTTTGGGCTGATTTGATTGGTGCAACAGAGGAAAAATGGTAAATTATTACTAAAACAAAGGTAATAAAAAAAAATAGTTATATACAAAACACTAAAAATATTGTTATCTATTAAATTAGCACTCTGTGACGTTCTTGAACAAAGCCGATGCATTTATGCATTGCCACTATCAAAACCATTGAGAATTTGATAGAAACGAAAAAATATGGGTTTGGGTTTAATTGTAACTATGGGTGATCAAATTATTAAAAGGTGTGAACGTTTTAGATATCTCGGGTCTATTGTTCAAAGTGATGGTGATATAGATGAGGATGTTATTCGTATAATTCACGTTGGTTGGTTGATGTGGAGGAATGCATAGGGCCTATTGTGTGATAGAAAAGTACCGCTAAGACTAAAAGGAAAATTTTAGAGGATAGGGATAAAACCCGTAATGCTCTATGGCACTGAATCTTGGCTTTTAAAAGAGAAGCCTAAAATAAAGTTAAGTGTTGCCGAGATGAGAATACTTAGGTGGACGAGTGGCTTGACACTTTAAGAGAAAATATGCAAAATGAATATCTGCGATAGGGTTGGTGTAGTTCAATGGCGAACAAGATTAGAAAGAATCGTCTTAGATGGCTTAGTCACATTAAACGTCGACCATTTGATGATCCGGTTAGGAGAATAGATGTTTTAGATTCAACTTATGTTAAGAAAGACAGAGGTAAACCTAAAAAGATTTGAGCGTGTTATATAAAGAATGATCTTAATTTAATAGAATTAAAGGAAAATATGACACTCGATAGGACGCAATGGAGAAAAATTATTCATGCAGCCGACCCCACTTAGTGGGATAAAGGCTTATTGTTGTTGTTTAATTGTTAATTTTGACATTTGAGTGAGAATTTGAAGAATGGATGAAAAATGATGCAACATTTTCAAATAGCAATGTTTCAAGTGCTATATATGTAATTGCTCCTAAAAAAATGATGATTCCTATAAATTATGGTCGACAATTGAATTAATTTCTTTATGGATTGAGCTATTACGGAGAATTACACACTGAAAAATATTGCTATTTAACTGACATTCAGGCAATTTTTTGAACCGAAACAATACATTTACACTTGCCACAATCAAGTCATTGAGAAATTGATAATAGTGAAAAATATAATTTAGAGCTTTATGGTGAATTTTGATATTTAAGTAAGAACTTGAAAAATAGATGAAAGGGGGTGCCAGATTTGTGAATAATAATATTTCGAGTGATATGTGTGAAATTGCTCCTTAACATTTTGATTTAATAATTTTTTAAGTACATAAAAATGAAAAGATGATCAGGAAGTTTAGAAGCCCTATAAAAATCTAATTTTATCTTTATACATCATCAATCAGAATTATAAGACAGTTCTATGACAACATCAAATGTATTTGGTTTCAAACAATCAGTAAATTTCGAAATTGCATCTCTCTTCTCCATATTCTCCTCCAGAAAATCTAAACTGCTAGAGCTTATGAAATTTAAAAGGTTGAGGTTAGGCCCAAAAATTAGATCCATCTCATTCTCGGTATAATAACCGGAATTCTAATAAGCTTGCTGCCAGACAAATGTTTAAATAAAAACAAGAATTTATTAGAATGGGTAGATGTATAAGAAACTAACATTATTCCTAAATCCAGAGATCCCTTTAAATATCCTTTATGCGAAATAAGAATTTCAAACAGAAATGACATGTAATATTTAAATTAGAAATTTCCGGAATTAAATTCAGAACAGTCTAAACTCATACTTCGACAAAAATATACTCGAAAAAAGCGTGTCAACGATATGAACCCAATGACAAAAAAATTTAATCCGAGTCTAAATGAGCACAAAATCAAACACTTGAAGTGAATTTAAAAATTTCATGACGCTATTTAAAGGACAAAATGAACATTAAATCTCATGCGCTTGTCAATATGCAAGGCTCGACAAGAGGCATCCAACGAGTCCAAGATTATTTAATTCTAAAGTTATTGAGATCCTTATATGTTAGAGAAATGATTCATGATTAAAGAAACCAACATAATATTTTGATAGAGGGGATAGGCTAAAATTATAAAATGTCACCCGAAAGAAATTATAAAAGACGGCGCCATATTTTTATAAAAAATGATATGGATATAAAGAGATTATAAATCTGAAGAACTTAAAAGCCCAGTCCAACAATCAATCAATGAACCATCATTACTCGACTACCACTGTCAAATTATCATTACTCAACTGTCTTCGCCTGACCTACATGGCACTTCTATTGTCACACTAGCACCATGACACATCCACCATGTATGACCGCCATCACTCGACAACCATAGTTCATTTAATGTTGCACAACTATGTTAGTTTAAGAGCAATCANCTCATTATTATAAGTCTTCAAAAGTGAAATACGCTTTTTTCACGCATAAGTAAGATGTCATATATGTAAAAGTTGAAGTTTAGGCTGAGATTTGTAAATACATAGGAATTTAGCGGTATGTGTGTACACCTAAAAATGACCTGCATGAATTTCGAGACAATCTAAATGTTCAAATAAAAAACACTATAAAGACTTGTAACTTTCCTATTAAAGTGAGATATTAATAAAAAAACCATAAAAACATATAACTTCCTATTAAAGTGAGACATTAGTAAAAAGACCATAATAACATGTAACTCTCCCAATAAAGTAGGGGCAAACAGGTAATTTTAGACTTGTTCCCTCTTTCTCACATAAATAATGAGTCCATAGCATATAAAAAGGGGGTTCTTCTCCCTCGACTTTTCTCATGTAAGGAGAGCATCTCCCCTTCTCAATGTAATCGTTATTTTTGATATATAAAGGGGCCCAAGAGCCCAGGAACTTCTCAGTTCGCTTTTACGGGACAAGTTTATGCGTGCTATTTTATTTATTTTCCCTTCTTTTTCTCTTTTTTTTTCCCTCAAGGTCCCTACCGCTCCGATCCTTGGATATGCCTCGCAAGACATATTTGAATTTAACATCTTAAAAGATGTGGTGAGTGTAGAACATGCTACCAACAAGAAGAAAAACAACAACAATGAGGAAAAATATCTCAGAGACACTCGTAACAGAAAGCAAGTTAAGGAGTTCATGCAACAACAGATCCGGAGCNCAACATCTTAAAAGATGTGGTGAGTGTAAAACATGCTACCAACAAGAAGAAAAACAACAACAACGAGGAAAAATATCTCAGAGACACTCGTAACAGAAAGCAAGTTAAGGAGTTCATGCAACAACAGATCCGGAGCTAGAAACGTCGTTTCAGTCGTCTTCCTAGAGGTTTGGCTAGGAGGAGAGTACCGCAAAACGAATGTTGACTCCCAACAGTTGAAACAAGCTGGTCAACCACCATTTGGTTAATTCCAAGCAGCTGACACATCATCTAGCAAAAAAAGTGGAGTGTTACTTCACAACGTATCTTGTGTTTTGACACAAATTTCTTTAGCATTGTTCCAAGTTCAACTGACACTCAGGGAACTTGATTTTGAGTGAGCGAACAAAACTTTAACAAAAAAATCCCTTTGGGGCGAGCAAACAAAAGATTCCCCTCCGGGGAGACAACAAAAGAATCCGCTCTGAAGTGAGCAAATAAAAAACTCTCCTTCGAGGCTAGTAAAAAAAAATCTCTGGGGCTAGCAAACAAAAGACCACTCCAAGGAAAAAACCAGAAAGCTCTCCTTCGGGGTGAGTAAGAGAAAAAAAATTCACTCCGAAGCGAGAAACAAAAGACTCTTCCTAGGGCGAGCAAATGAAAATCCACGGGATGAGCGAGCAACAGACAGTCCGACCTANTGCTCTGAAGTGAGCAAATAAAAAACTCTCCTTCGAGGCTAGTAAAAAATAATCTCTGGGGCTAGCAAACAAAAGACCACTCCAAGGAAATAACCAAAAAGCTCTCCTTCGGGGTGAGTAAGAGAAAAAAAATTCACTCCGAAGCGAGCAACAAAAGACTCTTCCTAGGGCGAGCAAATGAAAATCCACGGGATGAGCGAGCAACAGACAGTCCGACCTAGAAAATGAAATAGGTGAAGACTAAGACTTGAGTTGGTTGATATCACGACTAACAATTTCTCTAAGGGTCACCAATCAATATAGACAACCAAATCAACATAAGCGAATCCCAAAACACAACACAAACCAAAGAATCAATTCAGAGAAAAATGCTTAAAAGTGACGGGGTAGCGCAAAAGAGACCACAACATAGTACAGAAAGCGCCCAAACAGGGAGCATCATCAATGATTCATGTAATCATGTTTTTTTCCTCTAAAAATTTTCTTGTTTTATCGCAGCTATCGATATCAAGGAGCAACAAAATTGAAAAACTTAATATGTACACCTAAAAATAATTTGCACAAATCTCGAGACAATCTAACGGTCTAGATAAAAAGATAGATGACGAAAAATATGCCAAAAATCAGTTATGACTAGAAAATCATCATAAAAACCTATAACAATCATGTTAGAACAAGACATTAATAAAAAGACCATAATAATATGTAACTTTCCTATTAAAGTAAGGGCAATAATATAATTTTAGACTTGGTCACTCTTTCTCCTATAAATAAGGAGCCCATAACATGTAGAAAGAGAACTTTTCTCCTTAGTTTTTCTCATGTAGGGAGAAGTCTCTCTCATTCTCCATGTAATCACTATTTTTGATATATAAAAATGAACAAAGAGCACGAGAACATCCCGATACGACCCTACGGAATAAGTTTATGTGTTACTTCATTCATTTTCCCTTCTCTACCTCTTTCTTTCTCTCTCAAAGTCCTTACCGCTTCGATCATTGGGCATGACTCACAGGATAAATTTGGATACTACATATGAAAATTTCCCTTAAACACATAAATCTCCTCAGTTAATTTTATGCATGGTGAATATTGTCGCTTCTCCCATCCTGCTTTGATTAAATGGTGCTTGGGTAGCTCCACGATATGGAAGAGGTTACTTTATATCAGAGACTGGGCGAAGAATTTCATTTATTGGGAGGTGGGTGGTGGAAATATTTCATTCTGACATGATTGTTGGTCTCATGTGTTGCTTGAGATGAGGGATTTGAGGTATTCTACTCTCAAGGTTTCGGATACTTGGGTTGATGGCCACTGGAATTTGCCTCTCCTCACAAGCATTCTAGGAATTGAANAGATAACCAAATGGCCCCTTAATATCGCAAAGGGACTATGCAAAACGACAAGTAAAACAATCATAATAAATAATTACTTACCAGCCTTCTCCTCTTCGCGCTTCTTGGCAGCTTCTTCACGTTGCTGTCGAATCATGGCCAGTCGATCTGAAAAAAGTGAACTGAAGTTAAATGATGGATTAAAAAATAGGGGCATTTACATGCATACCACCCAAGTCCTATAATTTACCTATCTAACACCAAAATTTAACTTTTTACATTTCTTTTTTCTCCATTGTGTCCTATTAAATGTCATAATATTTTTACATTTACATCAACCAAATATTTCATCTCATTATTATAAGTCTTCAAAAGTGAAATACGCCTTTTTCACGCATAAGTAAGATGTCATATATGTAAAAGTTGAAGTTTAGGCTAAGATTTGTAAATATATAGGAATTTAGTGGTATGTGTGTACGCTTAAAAATGACCTGCATGAATTTCGAGACAATCTAAATGTCCAAATAAAAACAACATAAAGACTCGTAACTCTCCTACTAAAGTGAGATATTAATAAAAAGACCATAAAAACATGTAACTTCCTATTAAAGTGAGACATTAATAAAAAGACCATAATAACATGTAACTCTCCCATTAAAGTAGGGGCAAACATGTAATTTTAGATTTGTTCCCTCTTTCTCATATAAATAGGGAATCCATAGCATATAAAAATGGGGTTCTTCTCCCTCGACTTTTCTCATGTAAGGAGAACATCTCCCCTTCTCAATGTAATCGTTATTTTTGATATATAAAGGGGCCAAAGAGCCCAGGAACTTCTCAGTTCGCTCTTACGGGACAAGTTTATGCGTGTTATTTTATTTATTTTCCCTTCTTTGTCTCTTTATTTTTCTCCCTTAAGGTCCCTACCGCTTCGATCCTTGGATATGCCTCGCAAGACAGATTTGAATTCAACATCTTAAAAGATGTGGTGAGTGTGGTACCAACAAGAAGGAAAACAACAACAACGAGGAAAAATATCTCAGAGACACTCGTAACAGAAAGCACGTTAAAGAGTTCATGCAACAACAGATTCGGAGTTAGAAACGTCGTTTCTGTCGTCTTCCTAGAGGTTTGGCTAGGAGGAGAGTACCGCAAAACGGATGTTCTCCCAATGGTCGAAACAAGCTAGTCAACCGCCATTTGGTTAATTCCAAGCAGCTGACACGTCATCTAGCAAAAAAAAGTTGAGTGTTACTTCACAACTTATCTTGTGTTATGACACAAATTTCTCTAGGTATTGTTCCAAGTTCAACTGACACTCAGGGAACTTGATTTCGAGTGAGCGAACAAAACTTTAACAAAAAGATCCCTTTGGGGCGAGCAAACAAAAGATTCCCCTCCAGGGAGACAACAAAAGAATCCGTTCTGAAGCGAGCAAATAAAAAACTCTCCTCCGATGCTAGTTAAAAAAAAAAATATCTGGGGCTAGCAAACAAAAGACTCCCCTCCGGGGCAAAAAACCAAAAAGCTCTCCTTCGGGGTGAGTAAGAGAAAAAAAATTCACTCCGAAGCGAGCAAACAAAAGACTCTTCCTAGGGCGAGCAAATGAAAATCCACGGGATGAGCGAGCAACAGACAGTCTGGCCTAGAAAATAAAATTGGTGAAGACTAAGACTTGAGTTGGTGATATCACGACTGACAATTTCCTTGGTGATATCACGACTGACAATTTCCCTACCAATCAATATAGACAACCAAATCAACGTAAGCGAATACCAAAACACAACACAAACCAAAGAATTGATTAAGAGAAAAATGCTTAAAAGCCAACGGGGCAGCGCAAAAGAGACCAGAACATAGCACAGGAAGCGCCCAAACAGGGAGCATCATCAGTGATTCATGTAATCATGTTTTTTCCTCTAAAAAATTTCTTGTTTTATCGCAGCTATCGATATCAAGGAGCAACAAAATTGGAAAACTTAATATGTACACCTAAAAATGATTTGCACAAATCTCGAGACAATCTAACAGTCCAGATAAAAAGATAGATGACAAAAAATATGCCAAAAATCAGTTATGACTAGAAAATCATCATAAAGATTTATAACAACCATGTTAAAACAAGACATTAATAAAAAGAACATAATAACATGTAACTTTCCTATTAAAGTAAGGGCAATAATATAATTTTAGACTTGGTCACTCTTTCTACTATAAATAAGGAGCCCATAACATGTAGAAAGAGGACTCTTCTCTCTTAGTTTTTCTCATGCAGGGAGAAGTCTCTCTCATTCTCAATGTAATCACTATTTTTGATATATAAAAATGAACAAAGAGCCCGAGAACATCCCAATACGACCCTACAAAATAAGTTTATACGTGTTATTTTATTCATTTTCCCCTCTCTACCTCTTTCTTTTCCTCCCTCAAAGTCCTTACCGCTTCGATCATTGGGCATGACTCACAGGATAAATTTGGATTCAATAATATGAAAATCTTTCTAAAAAGTAATAAATTGGGCGGAATCTCTTTATTCTTTTTAATCTCGTAGATGTCATAGCAAAAAAGCCTGCATTTTAAAGGGTAGGACAACCCACAAAATCTGATTTAAAAAACAATAGGAGCATTTACATACATAGCACACAATTCTTACGTATTTACATATCTCATACCTAAACTTTCCTATTTACACACATAGCACTCAGTTTTAATATCACATAAAAAAATAACACTATTATCATTTTTTAAAAGTGAAATATATTTTTTCAAGAATAGATTTAAAGCACTAAAGTGTTATGTATGTAAATATGAAAGTTTAGATGTGAGATATGTAAATACATAAAAATTGTATACTACATATGAAAATTTCCCTTAAACACTAACAATTGTAGCACCAAATTTGGTCATATATAAATGACCAAATTTATTTCTATTTCGAATAATACTGTATGGTTAAGTCCCTCCTAACTGTAATATGATTTCTAACTTTTCTTATGACTTAATAAGGATTATCCCAGGTTGTCAACTATCACGTAAGGGAACTCATACGAAAAATATAGAAAGAATACTATATTGATGTCACATGAGCATAAGGCTCATTGCCTCTAAAGGACTCAAAAGTTATGTACTGTTATTTATGTTACCGCTATTTTATAATTGTTAGGATTTTCCTTCTTGCACTTAAGATTACTTCGAACAAGATCCAACGGTGTAGTATACTAGAACTTTTGCTATTATGACGACACCTATCATCATGGGATTGATACATGAACTCTTTATCTGTATATTACTTGATCAACATGTATATTTGAATAATTTACCGATTACTTCGCAGCAATTTCGAGCATCATATATCTTTCTAGAAATACTAATGTTATGGATTATTTAAATGTAAAAAGTGAATGAAAAAATGTATAAATGATATGAGTTATATAGATTATTTGTACATACATATTTGGCTATGATGGAGTTCGCCTCTTTGCGGTATTGATGCGGAAACATTAATGCACTCGTGCATATAATTGAAAAATCATATTCATATTAATGTACCTTAATTGACACAATTTTAGACCGCGCTCCTATGAAAGATAGTACATATATAAAATGACATAGACATGTTATTAATATAATAAAATATATTAAATGTTATGAAATATCATGACCGATCATATTCATATATTATCAAAATGTTTTTATACATATTTATTAAAAGTTTAATTGTTATAAATATTGTTTCATTTTTGTTACGTTATAGTCGTTTAAGTATAGATATACTTGCTGACATTTTTAGCTCACTATTGCTTTAAATTAACATTATATATTTAATCATTTTATTAAAAGATAAACAATAATAAAAAAATGTGTATATAAGATGTGAACGATCTGAGCTAAGATAAACAAATAAATTATATTATTTTAATTGATTTCTTTAGTGGTTCTTAATTTCATTTGATATGGATTATAAACTAAATAATAATTTTACTATCCGCGCGTCTGTACCCACCTTGATTAATTTTAATCATTGAGTTCGGTCGTGGCATTATATAAATTTACATTATGACAATATAATTATATTATGTTACAAAATCCAACTATTCAATCTCATCCAATTGACGAGCAAAGGAATAAAGAATATTCAATTGTTTCCCTTCAATTGGGAACATAATTATAGAAATAGATGTGCAAAAATAAAATAAAGAGGCCTTTACATACATAGCACACAATTCTTATGTATTTACACGTCTCACACATTGTAATAATTGAAATTAAAATAAATAAATAAATAAACAAAACAAAATATCAAATGACACAGATAACTGTCTCTAAGGTTATCTTAAGAGTCGTAAGTCCCATTTTCAAATATTAATCGAAGCAAAGAAAAAAACTAGAGAGGAGAGAGCATAAGTGCTCGTGTATGGAAGATAATTTAAGGGTTTCGTGAGAAGAGGAAGGAGGAGGAACGAGGAGAAAAAGAAAAGATAGGAAATGGAGCCAGCGAAGCTCGCACACATAATTTATGGCAAGTGCTCGTGAAGTGAAGAAGATGCCACCAAGGAGTTCATATACAAGAAGGAAGTGGAAGGAGACGAGAAACCACCACGTGTGAGAGAACCTACTAAGAGGGATTCTTCTGTGGGTGCTTGCATGAGAAGTCAACATCACCGCTTGTTGTGGTTTAGCATGAGATTGAGAAATCTAGCATCGTGCATGAAGGAGAAGACACGTCGACGTGACATGCAGGACGGGCACGACTGCACCGCTTGCGGGAAGAAGAAGCGAGCGGCTCGTGCATCTTGTAGGAATAAGTGGAAGCCTCACATTTTGTCAAACTAGGAGCGCCTCCGCACAGGAGGCATCTCAATAGAAGAAGCATAGAGACACTAAGTGCGAGTTCAAACAAAGGAGAGGAAGCTTGATGCTTATAGGTAAGTGTTACATTGTGTTTTTAAGGATAATCTTTTTATATATTAATTGATTTGAAATTAAGTACTTAGGATTATGTTAATAAAAATAAGATATCATATAAAGCTTTTTGGATTGAAGTGAGGAATTGATGCCAGGGAAGGAGGTAAAGTTTAATTTTTTATTTATATAAGTTATTTTGATTAATAGTTATTAAATTGACATTAACATTATGAATGCAAAATCTTAGATTGAGAAACTTATGATGCAAAGGGATTGTATTTTAGATTGTGGAGTTCAAATAAGAGAAAGAAGTGGTCAGAGTTATGTTTACGGTTTTATCAAAAGTTACAAGTAAATGCTTAAATTAATGTATACTTTGAAAATACTTTAGATCTTAATTAAATGAAAATAATTTGTAGAGAATCACCAAGATGATTAAGTGAAAAAATAAGCACACAAAGAGGCTTCCTATAGGCCAATGTGAGTAATTATATTTCTAAATTTTAGTAATTTTTATTATTCAAATTGTATAATAAATTTCATTCTTGCTCTAGTTCAATTAGATTTAGATTACAATAGATTATTCATATTGTTAGATAAGAAATGTATACAAGATAAATAGTTGCACATTAGAGAAAGAATGCATGTTACCACTGTTGCATAAATAGTTGTATATTAATTTTCCAAGAAAAACATCGAATTATTACATGATATTTAGAAGTACGCATGTAAAAAATCTTACATCAAAGAAATGCATAACAATTTATCCATAAATTTATTATATTATTGTATTTCATTTTCATTCTAAGAAAAGTGCATTCATTCATTATTAAATGAAAGCAAATGTATGTTATAAAGAATAAAATAGTGTATATATGAATATCTGTATATGTATGTCAAGAAGAGTTCACCCCCTTATGATATAGACAGGAGACGTCAGTGGAACCGCAGATATAGATGTTATCCTACCACCCCGGACAATTGTGGTGTTTTGATCACTAACCACTGTGCGGACATGAGAATATCAACTAGAGGCGAGTAGACATATTTTCAACTCAGACAATTATGTAAATTAGATCACAAATCGTTGTACCGATAGAATAATATCGGCTAAGGATGTGTTAGATTATGTTTTGACGGTGCTCCTAAGACATGTGAATTTTAAAAGTATAAAATAAAAGTGAAGTTAAAGTTAATCATATAGAAGGTTACGTTATTTCTATTAAATAAATGACATGAATACATACATTAGATTATTATAAGTTTTTTATAGAAATATGAAAGACTATTATGCATATTATTTTATTTTCACTAAATTGCTATAGTTTAAAAATCTGATTGCTTCTACATTATCTTTAGATAACTCATTATATTGTTTTAACATGTTTCAGGATTTAAGTTTTTTAATAAGATGAATAAAAGAGGAGATAACGTGTACACGAGACAAAAACAGCAACTGAAAAGATATAACTTCTATTTATTAATTAAATTATTTTTTTTTAATGATTTTTTTATGAATACTTGAATATTAAACTATTAGTGATATAAATAGAATAACATAAAATTTATATCCACCATCCGATCGTCTGTTCCATTCTTGATTAATTCTCGTGACAACAGTGATTTGAGAGCAAAAGTTTAAATTAACTAATATGAATTTTAATGAAAGAGCCAATAGAATGATTGAATTAAGTTATAAATAATATACATTAAAATTTCAACAGAGTTTAATTAAATTATTTTATTGTTATTTCAGAATTATGGATGATTAGAAGAAAAAGGTCAAGAATGATAATGTTGAATTTGATAAACCCTGATATGTCACAATCAGTGTTGATGCATTTCTGATATGATGAATGTTGTGACTCAGTTGATTAAGAATTCTTAATCTCAAGTTAGTAGCAATGGAGGGGCACCGATTGACAAGTGTTTGAACCACTTTTAAGATATGAGAACACACATCTTTTTTGGAGAAAGTCCAATGGATGCTAATAACCGGCTATTGAGAGTGGAGAACATTATAAATGAATTGTCACATCCACCAAAGAGGAGAGTTACACTTGTCACATTTGCTTTTGATGGGGAAGCTGAGAGATAATGGCAAGGTCAATTACGGGAGAAATTTGGCAATCTACCTAGCCCCTTGGTACAATAGGACGAGTATGTGAGAATCTTCAAGGATTGGTTTTTATCACAGTCAGTTAGTAGAAAGATGGAGGAAAAATTTATTAGGTTGGTGCAGAGAGATCGATCGGTTATGCAGTAAGAAAAGGAGTTTACTATGTTATTGAGATATGTACCACAACTCGTTCCAAACACACAAGAGAAATGCCTCAGATGGATTGAATGATTTAATCAAGAAAAAACTAGTGTCGATTGGGATGAAGACTATTTAGTGCTAGTGGAGAGGGCTAGGCGGGTGGAGATTGACTTTTAACAGACTCAGGTTCGTAAGAATATACACAAGAGGAAGAGTTTGAAAGAATTGTCACCAATAGTTTTTTCTCGAGAGTCAAATAAAAAGAAGATAAAGTACTACACTGGTAGAGTTATTAGCGAGGTTGGCAACAATAATATAGAGCCCTACACTAAGTTTAAGAAATACATCGTAGTGAACTTCTATTTTGTTTGAAGGTATGTTATTTATGCAGACAGCTTGGACATCAGATGAAAAAGTACCCTAATTTTGCTCGGAGATCCACATCAAATGCTAACTCGGGAAGAGATTCAAATTAGAGGAATTTTAAAAAAGGATCTAATTTTAGTATTGGTCAGCAGAGGATGACAGAAGCTGGTACTGTGACTCATAAGAAGCAACATAAGTAGAACACTCAAACGAGAGAATATTTCTTAGCTCATTAAAAACCTGAAGAACACACTGTTGTTGATGTTCATACATCAAGTTTGATGGATGAATTCATTATTTAGGCGCTATGTTATCTTCTGTCATTTGAATTTCATGTTAGTTGTCTGGTGTTGAGCATCTTTATATATCTTGATTTCAGAAGTTTGGTGTTATTTTAGTTATGTTATTATGTTTCAAAAGTATGGGAATTGTTCAATTGAATTATCTTATCATAGATATTGGATTTATCAAATTTGCTTTCATTATCACTCCACAAGAATTAGACTTTTTTGAAGATTTTTGAATAGATCATGCTTAATCTGCATAATATTTAGCTGGTGTGAAGTTAATAAATTTTGAGGACAATTTTATGAGAGGAGATTGTAATAACTGAAATTAAAAAATATAAATAAATAAAATAAAATGTGGAAAACCATCCCTAAGGTTATCTTAAGAGCCGTATGTCCTATTTTTGAACATTATTCGAAGTGAAAAAATCAACCAGAGAGGCGAGAATGAGAGTGCTCTGAGTGTGGAAGAAAATTTTAAGGTTTTGTGAGATGAGGAAGGAAAGGGAACGCGATTTAGGGCAGCGTTCGTGAGGGAAAGAACATGTCGTCGAGGAGGTTCCTGTGTGTGAAAGAAGTGGATGGAGACGAGAAATCATACCGTGCGGGAAAACCTACCAAGAGGGATTCCTATGTGGGTGCTTACATGAGAAGTCAACATCACCGCTTACTGTGGGTTCACCTAAGATTGAAAAAGCTGGCGTCATGTGTGAAGGACAAGACACGTCGATGACGCGGCATGTGGAAAGGGCAGGGCAACGCCACTTGTAGGAATAAGAGGAAGCCTCACACGTCATGCGATAACATCTCAAGCGAAGTTGAAGCCTAGCAACACTACGTGCAAGTTCATACAAAGGAGGAGGACGGGACGTGGCTAAACCGATGCTCATAGGTAAGTGTATAAAAAGTGTTTTTGGGGATTTATTTTATATATTAAATTGATATGAAATTAAATAGTAACTTGGGATTATGTTAATAAAACTAGAAATCAGATAAGGAAGGCTTTTGGACTGAAGTGAGGAATTGATTGTAGTGAAGGAGATAAAATTTAAATTTTTATTTATATAAGTTATTTCAATTAAAAAGTTACAAAATTAATATTAACATTATGAATTAACAATCTTAGATTGACAAACTTTTGATGCAAAAATAATAATTTGGATTGTGGAGTTTTCAAATAGGGGAAAGTGATTAGATGTATGTTATGATTTTATCAATAGTTGTAAGTAAATGCTTAAATTAATGTATACTTTAAAAATATTTTAGATCTTAATTGAATGACAATATTAACTTTTAGAGAATCACCATGGTGATTAAGTGAAGGAATAAGCACATAAAGGGTCTCGTAAAGTTCAATGAGAGCAATCATATTTCCAAATTTCAATAATTCTCATTATTTAAACTTTATGCTTAATTTCATTCATGCTCTAGTTCAGCTAGATTTAGATTACAAAGAGGTGCATGTTATAGTAAACAGTCATGTTACCACTGTTGCATAAATAGTTGTATATTAGTTTTCCTAGAAAAATATCAGATTATTGCCAGACATTTAGAAGTATGCATGTAAAGAATCTTACATAAAACAAATGCATAATAATTTCTCTATAATTTTATTATAATATTGTATTTTATTTTGATTCTAATAAAAGTGTATTTATCACATATAAGGAGGAATGTATGTTATGAGGAAAAAAATAGTGCACATTTTTATGCATAAGTTTAGCACAAAAGTACTATGTATGCAAATATAAAAGCTTAGACGTGAGATATGAACATAGGTATGTTAAGTATCCCTAAAATAAAATAAAAGGCAAATGAGCGTTAAAGCTTACCGAGATCTTTTCTAGCTTGCTCAGTTTTTCCTTGTTCCTGGAGCCTCATGTATCGCTCGTGAGCTTTTTGCTTCTCTATCTCCTCCCTAAAATAAACAACAATGCTATTAACAATGGCAAACAAGAAAAAATTTAAAGAAAGCTAAGAGACGGATTAGATATGTAGATACAACAATCAGATAACTAAAATGATTGNTTCAGATTCCTGTTCAGATTCCTCTTCTTCTCGTTTCTCTTGCTCTTCTTGCTCCTGTTATAGCATAATGCTTGTGATAAAGACAAGAAGGAAAATAACAGAGAAGTTTACATACGTAGCACACAATTCATATGTTTTTACATACCTCGCACCTAAACTTTCATATTAATACACATAACACTTCAGTGCTTCAAAACTATGCGTGAAAAGGTGTATTTGACTTTTAAAAATAATAATAGAGCTATTTTTTATGTGATATTAAAGATTTGAGTGGTATGTGTGTAAATATGAAAGTTTAGGTGTGAGATATGTAAATACATAAGAATTGTGCGCCATGCATGTAAACTTAATATTGCCTTTCATAAATAATTAAGTCACTCTCTTCATGTTTCGTATATAAAAAAATTGTGGGAGTCATGTTACTTCTTATATAAGTTTTTTTTTTTTTCATTCATGAACATGAACTATTCATCTGTGATCATTGAAATGATAGTTTCTAATGTTCCTTTGGTATCCCGTTCAATTGAAGTTTCATTTCATTTCCGTAAGCTCAACAAGTTTCTCGTTAAGAAGAGCCAAGTCTAATTTATTTAGGTAATAAACAACTTGATAGTTTTATATGTGAATAGTCTTAATATGGCACATTTAATTACCTGACAAGTTGCGTTGATTTATAAGGTTGATAAGGATAATCAGGTTAGCTAACGAGCAACTTAATAGTAGGGGTCCATATTTGTCTTCAAAAGGCTCATTTATGTTACAAAACAATCTGCTTGATAATCTCATTGTGACCTGAACTAAAGCAAAGCTCAAATTGAGCTCCAATAGTTATGATCTTAAAAAAACTGAGCTTGAAAACAATCATAAAAGCTCGAACAGGCTCTTGCTCAGTTCGATTCAACTTGTCTACAACCTTACACCATCCTCTATTTCTCACACGCTTGTTATACAACAGCCTAAACTTTATGCTGAATCAATAGACTGGGGTGTAGAGGGAAAGAAATGAATAAATTTAGAGACCCAATGTTAAGAATTCAATATTTGCTCCCCCTCCCTCCCTCTCTCTTTAGAGAGGGGGTGGATCAATAACTTAGTGAGGGGGAGAGATACAATTTTAACAATATTTTCCAAAAATTGTCCACTAATGTATTTAAATCATAGCTATGAAACCCTCAACTAGTTCAACTTTATGCACTTGTACTCAATATATGGAAGGAAATACATAACTGTGAATGTTAATCCATAAATTAATCCATTTCTAACCCACCCAATNCCAGGATTTGCGTCGACTTAAATGGGTGAGAGAGACATCATGCTGCTACATTTTTTACAGGATTATACTAGCACACATTAATGGGGGTTGCAGCCGAGCGCTCACTAAACTTGACTTTCCTCTGAATTACAAATTGATAAATTCTTCGGCTATCATTTTTAATGTAACAGGATTCACAACTAATGATGTACAACTGTAATTCCATATTAGAAAACGAACTATTCAAAACAAAAAAAAAGAAGCTCTTAGCCTTTTAGTATAGTTTTTTTTACTGTGTCGTGTTGTTTGATATAAAATAGAACCATTATTACTTCAAAAAAAAAATCGAACTAATCTACAAGTGTATTTTCCATGATTATTGAAGTCATGAAAGAGGTGCCTGAGAAATATATATTAAAAAGTTTTCCGCTAAACGTTTCCTGCACAAGAAAAACTTATAGAAAAATTGACATACACACCACACAATTCTTATTTATTTATACATCTAACAACCAAAGTTTGATATTTACACTTAATAACACCTGGGTGTCATAAACCTATGCATTTTATACTTTTAAAATATAGTAATTGTACTGTTTTTTATGTGATGTTAAGAATTTGAGTGGTATGCATGTAAGATATATTCGGGTGTTAGACATGTAAATACATAAGAATTGCGTTGTATGTATGTAAATGTCCCAAACTTATAATATTTCAAAATTTGAAAACAGAGCAACAACAAAATATCAACAGAACAGGCCAAAAAATTTGCTAAATTCAGCTGCTATTCATACCAGCTTGCAGCTAACTATCAATTTAATTCAAAAGACTGTTCTAATCTAAGCAAACCAACCTAAATCAGTTACAATAATCCAACATTGATTTGTTATTTCCAGTACTTCTCTAATGTGATTAAAATGAATTTGTTACTTTCAGTTTAATTTTATTAACCATTGAAAGATTACAGCTGCTTTAATGTTACCAGCAAACTTTCTGAATGACCCAGACTGAAATAGTTGGAAGATTTACATACACACCACGCAATTTTATGTATTTACATATCTAAAAATCTAAAATTAAAGTTTTATATATATGCCACCTTATCTATGCATGAAAAGGTCTATTTCACATTTTAAAAATTAAAATAGTGGTATTTTTATTGTGATATGAAGGATTTGGTAGGTATAAATGTAAAAAAGTAAAGTTTAGGTCTTAGATATGTAAATACATAGGAATTGGGTGATATCTATTTAAATGCCCCAATAGTTTGTCCATAAGAGATGAAGATTGCCTGCTCTTTACAATGACATAGCAAAAGAACCGAAACAAGGACCAGTATGACATTCACAGGGAAAATGTCACTAGTACGACATTCTCAAGGAAAATATCTCTGAAGTTTTAAGGAAAAAATTGACATGGAAAGATTGATTGGAAACGAGCTGATTAAATGAGAAGAAGAGAAAAAGCACTCACAAACCTTTCACGCCTTGAGAGCTCCGATGTCTTCTCAAACTAAAAAATAAAACATGATACCTTCAAGTTAAATAAAGTTCACATTATAACAAAACATAAACAATATAAATTTAATCTGGGCAGAAATAGACAAATTAATCATCTTCATCATAATCAATATCAAAAGCCGATCTGTAAGTTCATATTCGTCCAAAGAACCAAGTAGGTGAATGATTTGTGCAAGCCATGATTGGTTTTATTATTTGTTAGTTATTTTATTTTATTATTGGGGCTTTTACATGCATAGCACTCAAAACTTTCATATTTACCTATCTCGCACCTAAACTTTTATAATTATAAACATTATATGAAAAGTAGCACTCATTATCACATTTTAACAGCCAAATCCATCTTTTCATCCATAGGTAAAGTGATATGTGTGTAAAAATGAAAGTTTAGATATGCGATAGGTAAATCCATAAGAATTGGGTGTAATGTATGTAATTTACGTTTTATTATTTTTATTTGTCAAGTGTCAAAAATAAGATAATGAAAATGAGATGTTCACTACTAGTTCGATTTTCCACGGGTTCAATTCAATCATTATGTTGATTTAAATTTTAATCTACCTTCTTTGATTAGTGGAATATAAGAATTACACTACATGAAGCTTTATCTATAGCTTTAGATATTAAAAAAGAATATACCATCATATGTTAGAACTTACACCTGGCTAATAACTAAGAAAAAATCAACAACTTCTCATCTAAAGTCTATTAATAGCACATTAGCACAAGAATTTATGGATTGAATATGATCTTATTGGAAAAACTATAATTCGAAAATATTCTTTTGAGAAAGTACTAGATCTAGAAAATTATTTGCAATTACAATTTAACTTTTTATCAATGTTTGCTAAATCAAAAACTATATATGCAACAACAACAACAACAACAAAAACAACAAGCCTTTATCCCACTAAGTTTCGTCGGATACATAAATCCTTTTTCTCCATTGTGTCTTATTGAGTGTCATATTTTCATTTAATTCTAATAGATTAAAATCATTTTTTATACAATACGCCCAAGTCTTTTTAGGCTACCTCTGTCTTTCTTAACAGAAGTCAAATCCAAAACATCTAGTTTCCTAACCGGATCATCAGATGGTCGACGTTTCATGTAACCAAAATCATCTAAGATGACTCTCTCTAATCTTGTCCTCCACTAGAGCTACATCAACCCTATCATGGAAATATTCATTTCACATTTTATATCTAAGTGTCAAGTCACTCATCCACCTATGCATCATCTTAGCATCACTTAACTTTGTTTAATGCTTCTCTTTTAAAGGCTAACATTCTGCACCATAAAACATTGCAGGTCTCACCACCATCTTAAAAAATTTTCCTTTGAGTCTAAACTGTACTTTTCTATCACACAATAGGCCAGATGCATTCCTTCACTTCAACCAACCAGCTTAAATTCTGCTAACAACATCCCCATTTATATCACCATCACTTTGAACAATAGACCCAAGATATCTAAAATGTTCACGCCATTAATAATTTGATCACCAATAATTACAACTCTGTCACTAAAGCTGATACTACTAAAATTACATTCCATGTATTCAATTTTAGATCTACTCAAACGAAGGCCTTTAGATTTCAATGTAGACCTTCATAATTCAAGTTTTCCCTGAACTCTTCTCTAGTCTTATCCTCCAAAATCTATACATGCATTAGTATAAATTCATAAACCTAAATTTATATTTGGCAAGGTATGAACCTAAGCTTCCCATAGACATTAGTTCTAAATATGAAGCTGAATAAATCTGTTCAAACATATTATTACAGTTAATGAATCAATTGAACAAGCTAATAGTGCAGCTCTTAAATGTTGATATTATGTCTAAAATGAATAATCATTTTGATATTGATTTTATTTTTAATTTTTGGTCATTTAGCATACCACAAAGCCCGTATGTAGAACTAGCAGTCTAAATATTTCAGGGAAGCTTTTAATAATGAATTCCTTAAAAGGAACCTAAACTTTAATTATTTGGCTTATCTGAAGTTTATCAAGGAAATCTGTGGAAGTAGAGAATGTTCGGAAAGCATTAACTCTGTTTAACCAACGACGAGCAAGTTGCATTCAGCATATAGTTACATGCTTTACGTAAGCAGAAAGATCAAAAACAAAGTATAGGAATATTTACATACATTCCACTCCACTCAGTTCTTATGTATTTACATATCTAACACCTAAACTTCAATTTTTAAGTAGATACCACCTTACCTATGCATGAAAATGTGTATTTCACTTTTTAAAAGTTAAAATGTTAGTAATTTTGATATCATATGAAAGATTTGGGTGGTATAAATGTCAAAAACAAAGTTTAGGTGTTAGATATGTAAATACATAAGAATTGGGGTGACATGTATGTAAATGCCCCCAAAGAATAATACACGACTTACACTGACATCTTTAGCTTTCACATTCTTGGATTTTACCAAGTTTGGGTTCTGGATTTCAATGAGACCTTCAGTACCTTNTTAATGTTGAAGGATTAAGAAGAATATTGGTCGACCAAGATAATTTGGATAGAAATTGTGCAAGAAGATTTGTGTAAAATAAGATTAACACTTCATGTACCATTAACAAGGCAGAATGGAGATCGACCATTCATAAAGAAGACCCTAAATAGTTGGGAAAAAGCTAAAGGTTTCTCTTGCATGACCGTTAAGAACAAGCATTTCACATGCGTGCACAGGTGGCGAGGGGGGCATTTAAAGTCATTTTTGTTCAGCAAGAAGTAATAGGACAGCGTGCATGCAAGTAGTTGCCCGCTTTTGGTGGGATGTGCACCATTCAACATGTGATGTCCACACCTCCATCTTGCACTTGTTCAATTCTGTGTCTCCGCTACCATGGGGTAGAGATCTCTTTCCGTTCTCTCATAGTACATTTTGGTTCTAGATTGCTCGCCACGAGCTACCTATGATACAATGCCTAATGCATTGCAACTTGCTCGTACTTGATAGACTCTAACACCTAGGACAGCTCTCATCTTACTGTTATCTTCATCCATAATTATAATTTTTTGCTACTATTGTTTTCATTGTTGTACTTGTTCTCTTGCATTAGTCACATATGTGGGATCTTTTATCATCCCATTTTTTAGATACATTGGTGTTTCTTCTAATCCAATCTCCTCCTCCAACATTACCTACTGGTATGGCTTTGGTTTGTCCTCCAGTGAGGTCGCCACCTCTTCCCGGATGGCACCTAACTTTTCTGTAGCTCCTCTTGTATCCTTTCAAATGGTTTATGCGCCTCCCACAACACATCCACTACACTCAGTTGTTGATGTTGTCAGTGGTTCAAAAGTCATTGGTTTACACCCCTCCATCCAACAATTTTCAACTAATTTTTCAACAAGATTCAATAGCAACAAAATTAAAATAAGACTTCATCCTATTAAAGCAAGCCTGCTATCTTCTTCATCAATGAGGAGATGCACGAGCTGCTAGGCCACTCACCCCCTCAATAGTTGGAAAAGTTTCTATGGGTGGTCATCCTAATATAGAGGTAATTCACAAATTCAAATCAAATTTATAACAGATGGGTGACTCCTCTGTTGGGCTCATCAAACCTCAACGTATCATCATAAAACTTTTTTAGAAGCAAACTACACTATAATTATCCCTCTATTAATCTCATTTCTACGACTTTATCTAAATTATTTCAACAAGTTTATTTTATTCTCCTTCGCTTCTATTTTTAAAACCTTTCAAAGGATAATGTTACAACAACCCATTATTCAAAGCTTTCTATAGCCAAAATTTTGGTGTAATTGGATGTTAAATCCCATTGATAAGGAGGTGCATATTAGGTCTCCACCATCTGATATAGGCAAAGGGTGATCTTTGAAAATATCCTATCATAATGCTCCTCCTGTCATGTATATGAGCATAAATTATTATATTATTTTAAGGCTCGTCTTGGGCTAAATAATTCTAAATACTATGTGTATGACCTCTCGCATTCAACCTCCTACCCAGTTGGAGCCAGGTTCAAACTCTCTTCTGGAGACAGTGGTTGACGTTCCTACCACTACTATGCTCGTTAGTGCTGGTCACTTTAAGCCCATTGGTATTAACCACTTTATCAACTACAAACATTATCATTGAAAACAACCCCCAAATTTTTGAAAAAATTTCGCTTCATCCTAAATGGGAGCATAATAACCATAATATATTGCAACAACTATATGATTCAGATTGCCGGTTCTCCGACGGATAAGAAATATCATATCCTTTATGCCAAAATGGACTACAATTAGAAGAAAACGTACTGATACTCACAAATATATAAGGCTTCAAGCTAAATGAACCAAATGAATAATTTTATGATTATTATAATCCATAAGATGCTTCATTCTTGGTCTTCTTATCTCTTTCTAAGTAGTTGTATTTTTCTTTTTTTTTTCTAGCAATTTTTAATAATTGTCCTTATTATACTCATATCATTATATAATTAATATATTTTACTAAAAAGAAAGATGATAATTAACAATATTAGTTAGGTAAATATAATTATATAAGAACCTAAAACACTACGCCAACATTGTAAGCCTAATAATAAGTTCTCATTGGAGGTCACTAAATTATAAATTATTGTTATTACAATCCATGTTTTACTTCGAAGTCATTTTTACCCTCAAATACTTATAACAAAAGCGCATAAATGCATACACAAATGCATACAAGAGAGCAGTTTATGCAACGAAGAATAGTTAAAAAAATACCTGTTCAAAAGAATGCCAAAATGTTTGAACAATGAAAAATTTACAGAAGTGCATAAAATTAGTTAAATAAAGGTTGCTACATGAAGTAGCACAATAGCAAACTATAATGCAAAGAGAAATAAACTAGAATATGTTATAGACGTAAGGAAATCAAAAGTATTTTAATCCAGTCAATTCA
This sequence comes from Phalaenopsis hybrid cultivar, assembly GCA_002079205.1. Taxonomy (NCBI): domain Eukaryota; kingdom Viridiplantae; phylum Streptophyta; class Magnoliopsida; order Asparagales; family Orchidaceae; genus Phalaenopsis; species Phalaenopsis hybrid cultivar. The sequence goes on from JXCR01132692.1 coordinate 132,531, forward strand.
TACTGCGAACTTGGACAATAATGAAATTGACTTTGAATACTAACAAGACCTCTTAAGTTTATGATTGTAAAAAGATTATAAGAAATAGACAAATACCTAATAATGGGGAACTTAACAATTATGCAAGCGAAGTTGAGGATAATTTGAAAACTTATTGAACAGCTCTTCATCAAGTTAATCTCCCAAGAGAACCTTCAATTGATAGGAAAAATAACACAAAAAAACGAAGTGGCGTGCCCTAAAAAAAGCAATATTTTATTCATACTCAATAAATATTTTATTTTATAAGATGATAAAACTTAGAAAACAAAAGCATTTTGCGTTCAAAGAGAACAATATTTCATTCATTAATTAAACAAACTACAAAACATGAACTAGATAACTACATACAGATGTGAAATTGAACCCAAAAGCACCAATAAAGGAGAGAGGAGGAGAGAGGAGGAGGAGGAGGAGGAGTGGTGGGGGGTGGGGCGCATCAAATTATGGGGAATGGCCATGGACTCGATGTTTTGTGAAGGTTGAAGGGTATTAGAAAAGTTCAAAAGGTATTCTAAAACCTCCAAGAGAAAAATACTTAATATATCATTTTAAAGCCCACTAATCAATTGGAGCATTAATTAGAAAATAATGAAAAAGGAAAGAGATAGTCATGCCTAAGCGAGAGAATGAGGTGGTGTCAAAATGATTTGGTAGTTAAAAATGAGGTGGAGGTCAAAAAATAAAGTGGCAGTCAAAAGGTTTGCTCAAATGTAAGTTCTGATCGGGCTGATAAGATCAAAGATGACTAGATGGTAGTGACAACAATAATAATGTTGAAACATTAGCATCGCTATGTAAGTTAGTACTCCGATAAAGCATAAGTAGAATCTGAACATAAGAGAGATTCCAGCATCCTTACAAATATCCAACTTATAAGCAATATCTTGAATAAAACTCTCTTTCCAAGGAACAACTTTTGTTAGATTAATTCCTTAAGAGTTCCAAAAGAAAATATCTTGAATAAAACTCTCACTAGTAGCATATCTCCCAATCTTTCAATTCTATATGTAAATCAACATAATATTTATACGTCTCAGAATTTAGAAAAAGCTTTTGTCGAATTTCTTTGTGCAAATATATATAATTGCATAAAAAGTAATGTGAATGCACTGGACATATATGAACAAGCAACTCAACAAAGTGCAAGGGGTTTGTGTGCTTGTATGCCTTAATAACATAAAATGAGCTCGTCGGTTAACATAAGCACAAAAATATTAAATGAAACACAATAGTGAGAAGAATTAAGCCCCAATTAAAATGGTGATCAATGCACAAACATCTAAAAGAATCTAGACTTCTATTTACAACTTCAATTTAACCATTGAGCAGTGGAGAATAGGCAATGAAAAGCAAATGTTTTGTTCTGAATTTTTTTCCATAATATTTTCAAAAATAGCACATAAAGTGAACATCGATATCCAAAACAATCATCTTAGGCAGTTCATCTAGATGAACTAGCTCTTGAAATATGGATGATATGTGAAAAGCATTAAAAATCTTATATCAAGACATGAAATTTGCCAACATTGAAAAATGGTCAATGGCTACCAAGAGAGTCAAATAACTACATTGTGCGAGATAATCCAAAGAAAAAATTCCATGCTAAGAACTTCCCATGGTTTTTCGGGAATGGTAATGAGTGTGTGCAATATCATAATGTGTTCGCTATCATTTGTCAATTGACAAGTATTACAACATTCATTAATAAAAACAAAATCTCTCTTGAAGCTAGGCAATAAGAAATATCCTTCATCATCGAGATCATTCGTTGCAACCAAAGTGAACAAACAAATCTCTCTATTGCATCTCATTAGAGTGAAAAGTTAAAAATGAAGAGACATGTCTCACATAAGAGATAGTCATCATCTTTTTTGAAAATTAAAATCCAAGATCGAACGGTCATAAATTTAATGAATGTCTTTCCAATTGGGATTATCGTTATTGACTATGTCAAATCCAATAACCTTGACACATATGATCTGCAACAATATACACAACCTACTCGAGGTGTTAACACTTTTCTTCTCAAAATAGAATTTATGTTTAAGGACAAATATATAATTTTGAGAGAATTAAACTTGTTATGTATATTTATTCAAAATAGCATAGACTTTCTTCAAGGCGTTCAAATATTTAAGAGCCTTGTGATTAATGTAAGTCATGAACTCTTGCAAAATAAAGTAATGATTCCAGTATCGCTAAGCCTTGACTACAAGATAGAGCTCATGACCATAAGTAGAATAACATTCATGTTCTTTGTTAAGTTTTATGGTGAAGCAAGAAATATAATGATCCTCCTCCTTGAGTACACCTCCAATGTCAACTCCAAGAGGGTTCAATGACCCCTCAAATAAATTTTTAAAATCAATCAATTTCAATACCAGTGGAAACATAAAAGATTGTTTATTTTAGAAAAGGCTTAAGAAGCTCACTTTGTCCATTAAAATTCACCCTTTTTAGAACACTGGTGATCTAATCGATGATGTTCTTAAATCCATGGGCAATAGAAGGTGTCTAATCCATTAAAACTATACACATCATTGATAAAGTATGGTATAAAACAAACTTGGATAGTCTAAATCTTTTCACGGTCAACAAGATGCCTTCCCTAAAAATACATCCCAAGAAAAATTACAAAAATAATAATGAGCACGTCTTCAAATGAATATACATTTTTCTCATCAATTTGCCACAAAATTTGTCAAAAGTGATGTAAATTACTACTTTTTAGTGTGGCTAAAGATAAAGATGTAATCGAAATAAGTCAATAAGAATTTCTCAACGAATCAATATAAGAAAATAATTCGCATCACACTCTTACTTGTGTTGGACACATTGGATAAGCCAAAAGGCATTGCCAACTATTCATAAAAATCATCATTTGTCATAAAACGTCATCTATTATTCACCTCAAATGCATATTTGGCTATATATGCTTCTAAGTTTGATCTTGGAGATGATAACAACACCAGTCATCATGTTGAGATGCTTCAAATCTAGGTATTGGAAATCAAAATTGATGGTTTTGTTGACAACACAACTATCCATGAGCACATGTCAAAAGCCATCAGAGGGTGGGTATTAAGCATGAGAATAAGCTCTCTTAAATAAGACCTTGGGACAAATAAGTCAACAACTAGTCATATGCACTCAATATGCTCAGTCGGGGTTATCCATTAATGAAGCAAGTTGGGGAGCTCAAAGCCATGAACAAAGTTAATGGCATATTAGATGCTCCTTTATAGAGATAAGGAGTTCTCCAGATCAAAGATCTTGAAACTTAAACAAAAGCCCACTCAACTCAAGGGGAGGGACACGAGAACAACTTGACTTGTGGTAGTCAAGACAATTAAGTATAAATAATGCTCCCAACAATCTCTTGCTTGAATCATGCCATTTCATAAAGTTGAAGGATTTGTTCCCTGTAAGGGTAGAGAAATCCCAAGGTTGTAGCGAGGCAACCTCCTTAGGCTTAGTGGGATTTAGAACAATATAATAGCCCTTTTAATTACACAAAAATAAATGTTTGAACATCCATACTAGGTGAAGCACAAGTCATATAAACAGAGTCTACAAAAAGGAACATCGAAAATGTTTGAGGGGAGGGCATCATACTATATCCTATCAATATATTCTCTTATTTGGATAAGTACAAGACAACATTGAAAGATAAATATGGCATTGTCTACTCATATACCTTGAATGACTAAGAATAAGCTTCATTATGGCCAAAGAAAAAATGGTAATAGCATTCATGCAGCTATCATTGTCAGTAATCAACTTGCAAAACTTTTCAAAGAAAATAAAAAAATAAAATAAACTAAACTACTCTCATAATAAGTTTGCAGGAATTATTAATGACCCAAAGAAACAAAAACACAAAAAAAAGAAAAGGTAATGTAACAAGTAAAAGTAACAAAGAGACACCTTCCTTAAAATAACAGATAAGTCGGATCAATTGGAAAAAAAATATTATAAGTGGCCTAGAATGAGTTGAACAAAGTCCTCTATGCAATTTTAGTGGATATGAAATTTTCATATATGAATTAGATGATTTAATCAAGTTCAAGCAGGTGGAGACGATGAATAAAAGGAGGAGGATCATTCATTAAGCTGACAACATAATTGGATAGGAATAACAATGATGATTCTGAATATGGCAGAAAAAAGGATCAAAAACATGTAGCAAATAACAATCAGTGTCAACCACTTAGAGTAATAGGAACTAAAACATCTCCAACTCCTACAAAATCAAGCAAAGTCCACACGCAAAGTAATCTAGTCATATAATTGTCAATATAGTTTCTTAATGAATTAATGGTGGCAATAGCAATGCCCTTTTAGAAAGAAAGAGGGTGCATTAGCAGTATCTATCAGCTAATTTGAAAGAATAAACAATCCTTTCTTGCAAGGAGTTTTCTCACCACGGTAAAACACAACCAGATAAAAAAAGAACGTCTTATAACTTAAAGTACCCATCCCCCAGTTCATCATAATAATAATACCACCACTATTATTATCAGTATAATTAGTGCAAATATTATTATCAATGTAACTAACACAAATGATAATAGTATTAATATTTGAAAAGGTGTAACTGGTAGCCTCTAACCTAGTAGTAACTATAGGGGAAAATTAAGGGTTGTTTGGCAACTTGTGGGATTCAAGTAGGATTTACCTCCGAATTAGTAAATCTTGAAATGGTTAAATCTCAAAAAGTGTCTGGCTGTGGATTTAGTAAATTCATTTAAACACTATAAAATTATTTGGCAACTTCTGTTAGGTTTTAAAAGTCTATTAATATTGTTAGAACACAGAAACATAATTAAATTTTGATTATTTCATAACAATGATAAAAATTAATTATCTTTCAGTCCGATAAAATATTGAGAGTTTAATTAATTCTTTGATTTTAGTAATGTGAATTTGATGAAATTATATTTAATGCAAATAATTTATCTAGTAATAATTAATATGACGTATTATAATTAATATTATTGAAATAAGGTACAAAACATTTCTTTAAAATTCAAAAGAGTTATCAATGAAAGTACAGTATAAAACATCTCCTTCATGTTTAATCAAATATAAAACATAAAAGAAATAAAAGAAGTACATATAAAGTAGTGTTCTTCGATTCTTCTATCATTATCTTGAAAATGTGAAACAACCTTCAACCGTTAAATTCGTCGTGCGCACCAAATTCGCTGAATTAGAGGATTTAATAAATCCAGGATTTACAGCCAAAATCCATGAAATCGGGATTTATGAAATCCTAGCTTTAACTTGTCGAAAGTGTCCGTATGTAGAATTTAACTTAAATCATAATTAAATCCTGGTATAAACTCATACTTCTTGATACCAAAATCAGCAAACAAAACATAACGAAATGGCAATAGAAAAATGGGAGAAACACAAATAAGGGCTGCTCTTACGAAAATCAAAGTAAAGTAAGTAAGATATAAGGTTAAGCTATTTTTCAAGAGGTAGATCGTCTCTCCCGCACCATAGATGTCGCTAGAAACACCACACGAAAAAAGAAAATAACAGCCAAATAAAAACAAGCATAAAAGAAAGCAAACTCTAGGTTCCCCCTCTAATAGAATCTTCTCAAAACATTTCAAAAACTTTCCTTCATAACTTTCCCTTCAAAGTCATTTAATTTATCCTCCTTGTATAGGTGATTATGGCCCGAGTAGACACCATCCTTTCCTTTCCATCTTCTGCGGCTCCCTCTCCCTTTCTTCCAGTCGCTAAGACCGGCCTGCCTGTGGGCCAATTCCAATGCTTCCGGCCGGTCCAGGGTGGACCGGCGCGTGCAAGGGTTGAGAGGGCATAACATTACCCCCCTACCAAAAAAGTACCTTGTCATCAAGATGGAAGGATTGAAACTGCTTGTCGATTAACTCGTAAGGCTCCAATGTTGCCCGTAGTCTGGCAGTACCTTCCATTGACCAATACCTCTTTTGCTTCCCCTACTCCTTGGTGCACTCCTTCGATCTCTAACGGTTCCACAAACATTTTCAAGTTTTCTGTCAGCATTGGCACTAAGGCAAGGGTGCATGATCTCCAATCGCACGTCTCAATTGTGACACATGGAAGACTGAGTGTTGTGTGGATGATGGTGGTAAAGTCAAACTTTAGGCCACAGCCCTAATGCGTGTCATCACCTCATAAGGGTTAAAGTATCTCGATGTCAGTTTCTCGCTCCTCCTCCTAGCCAATGTACTATAACGGTAGGGTCTCAACTTCAAGTAAACTATATCCCATGGTTCGAATTGCACCTCTCTTGTGTCCATCCGTTTTCCTCTTCATGATTTGTTGACCCCTCAGAAGATGCCCCTTGAGCTCTGCTAGTATCCTGTCTCTCTCCTCCAAGTACTGATCAATGATGAATACCCATGTAGTGATATGTCCATAATGTATCAAGCGAGGTGAATCCCGCTCATACATTATCTTTAATAGGGTTGTCTGTGCTACGGTGTGGTACAAAGTATTATACCAATATTAGGCCCATGCAATCCACTTAGCCAACCGTTTTGGTGTATCAGACACAAAGCAACACTGGCATGTCTCCACACTCTTGTTGGTCACCTCCATCTGCCTATCGGTTTGGGGATGATATTCGATGCTCCTTTTAAAAACTGTTCCTTGCAACAAAAATGGCTCTTTCCAGAAATGGATGAGAAACACCATGTCCCTATCCGATACAATTGATTATGGCAACTCGGGCAAACGGACCACTTCCCAGATAAACACCACCGCGACTGAGACTGCAATGTAGAGATGTTGTCAGGGGGTTGAATGTGCCTACTTACATAAGCGATCCACAATCACCATAATCACCGTGAACCCTTCTGACAGTGGCAACCCCACGATAAAATCCAACATCACTTGTTCTCAAACCTTCTCTAGTAATGTTAAGGGTTGTAGCAACTCCCTGGTGTCATGGTTCAGTACTTGTGTCGCGGACACACATCACATTTTGCCACCATGTTCTCCACATCTCTACGCATCCCTATCCAATAAAGCTCTGCCGCCAGATGATTGTAAGTCTTCTACACCCCTGAATGTCCTCCAATCGCATTATCATGAAACTCTTATAATAATCTGAAAATATACTTTGACAACCTGGGTAGCACGAATCACCCCTAGTAGAGTAGTTGTTGTCTCGTCAATACATATCCTTGATAACTGTTCGGATTATATAGTAATTCACCTCTTATCTTCCTCAACTCCTCAATCCCTTCCGCTCTCCTGCCTCAAAGCTTCCCAATCTAGAACCAGGGTACCGATAGTGTTGTCAATTGGGGTTCCTTCACCTTTTTTGACATCGCGTCAGCTGCCTTGTTCTTCAACCTTGGTTGGTACTGAATCTCGAAATCATACCTCATTAACATTGATAGTCATCTATGATGTTCCTCAGTCACCATTCGTTGCTCCAAAAGATATTTTAAACTCCTCTGATATGTCCTGACAAAAAAATATCGTCCCAACAGGTAAGGTGGTCACTTCTAAATAACCAAGACAATGGTTATCAATTCTCGCTCATATACTGACTTTAGTCTCACTATGGCAACAAGAACCTGGCTGAAGTAGGTAATCGGCCGCTGATCCTACATGAGCACTACCCCAAATCCATATCCTGACGGATCTGCGTGTCAGAAATGGTTTATAAAAATATGGAAGTTTTAATATTGGTACGCTAGTAATGACCCTCTTCAGATATGCAAATGTTTGTGTTGTTGCTTCCCCCCAATTGAAATTGTCTTTTTTCAACTACTCTGTCAATGATCATGTTATCGTGTTATATCCTCTCACGAACTTCCGGTGGTAGCCTGTGAGTCCCAAGAATCCTCTCAACTCCTTCAAATTCCTTGGTAAGGGTCAATCAACCATAGCCTCGATCTTGGACTGATCACTGCTATCCACGTTCCGGTCACCACATATCCTAGATACTCCACCTGTAATCATGCAAAAAAATATTTCTTTAAGTTAGCATAACACAAGTGCTCTCTCAACCTCTCCATGACTGCCCTCAGGTGCTCACATGCTCTGTCTTCGTACGACAGTAGATCAGAATATCATTAAAAAAATCAGGGCAGATTTCCAGAGAAAGGGTTGAAAAACCAACCCTATTAATGAGGGATTGAAAAGTCGTCGGGGCGTTGGTGAGGCCAAACAGCATCACTAAAACTCATAATTGCTTACATATGTCCCGAATGTTGTCTTCTGCACATCCGATGGCTTCACCCTAATCTGATGGTACCCTGACTTAAAATCAATTTTTGAGAAAATGACTCTCATAAAGCTCATATGGCAACCCATCAATCACAGGAATAGGAAACTTGCCCAACACCGTTTTCTTATTCAAATCATGATAGTCCACGCAGAATCTCCAACTACAATTTTTTTTCTTCACCAACAAGATGGGACTGGAAAAAGGGCTCACTCTAGGCCTGATAATCCCAACCTCGAGCATCTCTCGGATCAGCTTCTCTATCTCATCTTTCTGAATTTGGGGTAATCGTATGGTCTGAAGTTAATGAGAGAAACACTCTCCTTCTAGGTAATAGCGTGCTTGTGTTCTCTTCGAGGAGGTAACCCGCTTGGGTGTTAAAAAACCTCAGTAAATTGTTGAAGTTGTTGGACCCCTTTCAGAAACTCTGCAAACTCTGAATGTCGAACCTCCTCAATGCTCTGGAATTCCACCAAGTAACCTAGTCTCATTCCCCGAATCGACTTGACCATGATTTTGAGCGACACAATGGTTTTGCATAAGCTAGCATCTTCTCTCAGCACCACCTTCCTACTCTCCACTGGGAACTCCATCGTCAAAGACTTCCAATCCACCTTCATCTCTCCAAATGTTCACAACCACATCATCCCCAAAATCGCATTTGTGTTACCTAAATCTAAAGGAAGTCTTCTACCACATGTAGGTCATGTAGTGTCTGAATCAGCCCTTTATAAATTCCGTGACTTTTTTCCACCTACTCTGTCTCCATCATGACGTTGAAGCTCCTTGTAGTCACCAACTTCAACTCTAGCGTCTCTGCAACCTGATTTGAAAAAAAATTATGTGTGACACTGCTATCCACCAACACCACCATTGGTTGTTCCCCGATCCATCCCCACCATCATGGTATGATTTCGGTAAATCCTACCACAGAATTGAGGGACACATCCGCCACATCCAAATACAGATGCCCCTCTTCTGCTGCTTTCTCTTATGATTCCTCACTGTTTGTATTCTCCTCCTGAACTAAAAGAACCTAAAGGGCGCACTCCTTGCAACGATGTCCTATGTTGTATTTCTCGTCATAGCGTTAATACAATCATTTGACTCTTTTGTCCAGCACTTCTCTATCTATAAGACGCTTGAAATTACCCCCGGGTCGGGGTCCTGTACTCTTCTTCTTTGGCGTCTCTTTCTAAAATAACACTGTCTAGGTCCTCGGTGTCGTGACTATCACGGTGCTTTTCTAGAATCCTCCGATACTGTCGCCTTTGTCGGTCTTCTTCACATATTTCTTATCCTCCATCATCTAGGCAAGCTCTATCATTTCTCTCAATCCTCACGGTCTCAAGGGGCGGATGGTTGCTCGTATGCCAGGCTTTAGGCCTTTCAAGATATTCTCTTCCAGATATGCAGCAAAAATCCCCCTCAACCTTCTTGACAAGAGCTCGAACTTCTCCCGATATTTCATAATCATTCCTTCCTAAGTCAAAGCATAGAATTGCTCATGCATGTCTCCTTCCCGAATGGCTTGGGAACGCTCAAACGAGTAATCATTAAACTCCTCCTATGAATGCATTAGATACCTTGCCTCCATCCACTAGAGCCACGTTAAATCCTTCTCCTCCAAGCATAATCCCGTTGCCACCTGTTGATTGTAAAGTATCACTCCACCTGATACACCCATCCATTCACATTCTCCCCTTCGAAGATTGGCATATTCAATTTCCTGACCCTTGCATCTCCACCCCAACTTCCTCTCTCTCCAAAATTTCCCATGTATCTAGGGTGAAACCCCCTCCTGCGATTTGCGGTTATAGGCACATCCCACTCCTGATTGTCTCCTTCCTCCATCATACTCTTCTGTGCCCCTTCCACTATCCCTTCTCCAATTTTCGGCCCATCCACCTCCATCGGAAGTCTCCACTCCCCCTCCTCTCAAAGTCCTAGGGGGACGTTCTTGTAGGTAGATGATTTCTTCTTCGTTATTTTCTCGATCAATCTTCTTCCCCTTTGATCTTAACAAGGATTCTCTGATCAACCATTGATTAGAGTTTGCAACTGGAGCGGTTGGCACAACTTTGGATTGCATCTCCATAAGCTTTTTCAAGATCTCCTACATTTCTCCAATACCTTCAAATCCATCATTCATTCAACTTTCAATAGAAGAAAATCTATCCTCCATGGTAGGAAGCCTTTCTTCCATTCCCAATCGGAATTGCTCTACCTCTCTTTCTAGCACATTAACTTTCTTTGTTGCCATCCCACCAAGATCTATGCTATGATACCAATTTGATACGCCTTGATACCAAAATCAACGAACAAAACACAACGAAACGACAATAGATAGATGGAAGAAACACAAACAAGGGTTGCTCTTATGAAAATCAAAGGAAAATAAGCAAGATACAAGATTGAACTACTTTTCGAGAGATAGATCGTCTCTCCCATACCCTAGACGTCATTAGAAACACCACACAAAGAAGAAAATAGCAGTCAAACAAAAACAAGCATAAAAAAAGTAAATCCTAAGTTCCCCCTCTAATAGAATCCCCTCACAGCATTTCAAAATCTTTCCATTCAAACTTTCCCTCCAAACTCCTTTAATTTCTCCTCCTTGCATAGGTGATTATGGCCCAAGTGGAGCCCACCCTTTCCTTTCCCTCTTCCGCGGCTCCCTCTGTCCGTTCCCCTCTTTTGTAGCCAAGACAAGCCCATCTGTAGGCCAGTTCCACTGTTCCAGCCAGTCCAGGGTGGACCAGCGCGTGCAAGTGCTGAGAAGGCGTAACATAAACCCTTTACCATACATCTTGACAAGGGGGCTTGGGGTTGAACCGGCCCTACCGGTTCAACAAAAAGAAGGCTCTCGGTCTAGCAGAAGGCTGAACCGACCCCCTCCTACCCTTTTTCATTGGGAAGAATCTCCCCCTAATTTTTTGTTTTCCCGTCTATATGCCTATTATAAATATGTGTATTCTTGTTGTAGGGTTTAGCTTTTCGTTGATTTTTCTTTCAAGTTCCTGCTTTCAGGCGTTTTCCCTTGTTAAGGTTGTATCCGAGGACAGAAAGTGCACCGGTTTTACCTTTTCTAAGGTGGTGACTACCTCGACTTAATCCCCCGTGCAATCTCCTCTACTGCTCGCTGCCCTCCCTTCTACTTGCGCCTCCTCCCTACTGTCAACACTCAGCCACCCTACTGTCCCCACTCCCTATTTCCAGTTGCTAATCATTCTACCCCACTTCCTCCGATTGTTGTAAGCCACCCCTGCCCCCTTCCTGTCGTCACCGTGGATTCATTCCATAACCCCACTTGCAACCGTTCCTAGCCCAAACCTCCAGCAATCTCACCAAACCTTCCCCTCAACCTGTAACTCCACGTACAACACTCTGTCCAGCTGCAACTTCCCTGTCTCCTCCCTCCTCCCCCTCTCCTTACCATAATCCCTTCTGCCCGCATCCCTCCAAAGCCTCTCGCAATCCCCTCCCACCTTGTTGTCGTTGTTGCAACTCCTTACAATAATCCCAATTACTGTTGTAACCTCAATCCTACCTTCCAGTACTACCACCGAACTCTTCCAACCCCCTCCACCTGCTATCCAACCACCACCGAGCACCATTGTCCTCACCCTAGGGTGCCTTTTTATGTTGTTATTGTTTAATTCATGTTTTTGAAGTGTCATCGTTGTAACCTATTGAATTTCAACAATAAGATTTAAATTTTTATTGTAGTTTGGGTAACTCCAGTATCAATTAGTATCAAAGCTAGTCTAACCTAATTCTATCCTAGAGTTTACTAGCATCAGCTATAACCAAAAAAATTTCTTTCCTACCGCCAAATACCCTCTCCACTACCACATTTTCCTAACTCTATATCTCCCCTGCTGATTTTTAAAATCAGCAACCATAAACCAATCATTTTTACCTTCTTTTACCTCTCAACCTTAAACCATAATCATGCCACTTAGAAGATACAAGCCCATGTCTATCAGAGAGTGGATACAACGAGTGATCCGCCAACTTCAATGGAGGCATGCAAACATTGAGAATGAAATCTAATGGGAGGTAACCCTGCTATGAACGGGAGAGTCGAAGGGGAGAACAAGAATCTGAAGATAAAGCAAAAGATAAAGTGTCAGTTCCTACCAGCATACAACAGACAGATGGTGTAGAATCTAGCTTCAGAAGTGGAGAGACCACATCACCGAGCGACCCACATAGCATATAGGCAAAATTCAACCTCATAATCATACAGTCAGAATACACCCAGAAGCACACCCAAGGCGACCCTGTCAGAAGAAAAGCTGATTCAATAAGGAGAAAATGTGGAACCAATCCACATCCCTAAATCTGCTACAATATGAAGTGTTGCAAGTGCACAAGTTTCAACATGTTGAATCAGACTGCACAACCAGGGATGATTTGTTTCACTGAGCAGGGTGTTGTTGAAAAATTGGGCAACAGCACAGTTGATCTGAAAGAAGATGAAGACTTCAGGGAGGATTCTCAACTTGCAGTCAACGAGGAAGAGATGTTATCAATTTTAGTTGATCCCATGAGAGAGATCTCAGCTAAGGTAACAGTAGTTGTTCTATAAGGTAGTGATTTCATGAGAATGTTGTGCCTTAACCAACTGTTTAGCATACGTTGAGAAGAACATCAGAGGGACTGATTTTGGATTTACAAATCGGTGATGAGCTTGAGGAGTTGATACTAGAAACTGGTGAATTCAGATAAAAGTATTTCAGGCATTTCAAATATATAACTTACCTCCTAAATTGGGCACCTATAGAAGGAGGTCCAACTTGTCAGAGATAAGAATATTATTAGTTACTTCTAGAAGAAAATTGTGAGTCATTTGGGGATTAAAATCGGCTCAATGGTGTACCCCCTGATAGAGGATCAAACACGATGGCTGAACCGTAGTGGTGGGAATCCCCTCAAGATCTTTAGGAAAAAGAATATTCTACCGTAAGATCCAGATCCTTCTCCAGAAGAAGAAAATGCTTCTCATGAGGGGTTACATGTCAGGGTGGTCCAACCTGCTAGAGACGTCGTTCCAGGTTGACCCGCCTACAGCCTTGCTTATCAGATACATCTAGCCCAAGTACAAGAAGTAGAATAAGCATATTATATATTAACTTGTTCAATATTTTGCTCGGGAGAACCTACGTTGTTGTGTACTTCCGACTCAGATTGCGCCAAAAAATGATAGATGCCTATTCTATCAAGATGTTCTTTTGAACAAAGTCGCCTACATGATTGATTTATCAGGAGCATACAACATGATCGACCTGACTACTAGGAGTAGACAAAAATCATTGACGAATGAGATTAAAGCTCCCAACCCCCGTAGGGGGGTGGGGGTTTCTGACCTACTGGTTCAGCAACCTAGCCGGTTCAATGGGAACAAGGCTCTCGGTGCCGCAGAAAGCTGGACCGACTCCCTGCTCCCCCTTTTCATTGGGCGGGAGATTTTGCCCCTTCTTCTCTGTTTTCCCGTCTATACGTCTATTATAAATATATGTGTTGTTATCTTAGTTTTTGGTTTATTCTGATTTCAGGTTCCTGCCTCTGGGTGTGAGGTGTTTTCCCTTTTTGTGATTTTATCCGAGGGCTGATAGTGCTCCGGATTTATCTTACTCCGAGGTGTTGACTGCCTCGATCTAATCCCCCATAAAATCCCCTCTCCTGCTCTTTGCCCTTCCACCTGTGCCTCCTTGCGTCAGTCGTCAGCCACCCTACCATTCCCCCTCGCTATTTCCAGCTATAGCCATTCTACCCCCCTTCCTATTGAATTTTAGCAACAAGATTTGCATTTCTACTGTGTTTTGGGTTAACTCGGGTATCACAGCTCCTTAGTAAATAGAATTCAGAAGCAAAACCATCATTTCTAGCCACCCTAATACCACAAGCCACCCACAAATCCTCTATTTTATCATATGAGGTTCAAAAACAACCAGAGCCCAATTTCAAATTCTAGTTAACAGTATAGATCAGAATCCCATTCTAGAACGAATCCGTAATCAAACTATCGCTAGAAAACAGAAGTAGGCAGAGAAGGCCGTAGAGAGATAGATGCTTACCCATCTCTTCCGGCGTGGAGAACAGCCTGCGACCCGTCGGCTTCGACTTGAATTTTCCCCTCACCATGATCAAAACAATCAACCAGAGGCGACCTCTGAGAAGCGAGAGGAGGGGGTAATTCGACGAAGTTCAATGTTGCCGACGACGATACTACGCACTCCGAACACAAAACCTATGAAATTACTTCAATTCCGATTCCCTAGCCTTCAACAGTTCAACTAGGGCCACCTCATGGTTCAATTATGGTAATTTTTTAATTGGGATTTGCGTTTACATATATATATATAT